>APFE030598202.1:2752-15159 GCA_000404065.3 Pinus taeda
ATCATTGAATTGACCATTGTCTATATGAACAGTTCCAGTCGCTACAACACTAAGAGATCTATCATAGCCAACATAGATATTTTTGGTGTTACAATCATTTAAAGAAGAAAACATGGCTTTGTTTTTGGCCATGTGATAAGAAGCTCCAAAATCAATGAGCCACTCATGAGAATGAGAGGAAGAAGATACTTTTAGTGCATAGCCAGACCGAGATGTTTGACAACCACATGTAGAAAGTGCCATTCCTGAAGATGAAGTTGAAGTTGAAGAGTGCTCCAAATGGATGTTATGCTTCTTCATTGCTGTTTCCAAGGCTTCCATCTTCTTAAAGCATTTGGATTCTAAGTGGCCATCTCGATTACAAAAGTGGCAATGTCTATCAGTCTTCTTCCCTTTGTTTTTTTTTGCCTTATCATTTTGTTGAATTGATTTTTCATTTTGAGGCTAAAATTGCTTACGACCCTTGTTTGGTTTAGAATCATTCTTTTTAAGATACAACTTCTTAGGATTCTTTGAATTTGGTTGTTGCTGGGCGGCTAACGCTTTCTTAGAAGAGTTTTCCAAGATTAAGAAGACCAAGGTGTAAGAGTTTTTCTTGTTCTCTTATTAAAAAATCAAAAAAAGAATCAAAGGAAGGGGACTTGTAGTCTTATCCTTGAGAAATGAAGGCTTCTCTTGTAGAATGGAAGGTGGAAACAAACACAGAGTAGGCTGGTCCCAACTTAGTAAGAATGGAATAGATAAGGTTACTATCTTCTTTCTTAACCTTAACACCTTCTAAGAGAAGTATAAGGGTCTTGAACTTGGAAAAAAAATCTTCAATGCAAGAAAAATTATTGAGGTCGAATGTAAGCAACTCATTTTCGAGTTGACGGGCTCTAAGTTCATTTTTGATTCCAAAAACTTTAGTAATCTGCTTCATTGCTTCATTAGGAGTATCAAGTTCTACAATATGGAATCTAAGATCTGGAGAAATAGACATCTGTATCAACCCACGTGCTTGATC
This sequence comes from Pinus taeda, assembly GCA_000404065.3. Taxonomy (NCBI): domain Eukaryota; kingdom Viridiplantae; phylum Streptophyta; class Pinopsida; order Pinales; family Pinaceae; genus Pinus; species Pinus taeda. The sequence continues at coordinate 3,759 of APFE030598202.1, forward strand.
TTGCCTATTTTCCCATTTAGCTTCCTTATCTTCATCTTCCGGTTTGGTTTCTTGGCCTGCGGCTATTCTATAAAGACCTTTACTTCTAAGTAAATCCACAATGTAGGACCACCATTGGAAGTAGTTGGTGCTATCAAGAATAAATTGGAATGGAATTTCCATTTTCATAGCCACGAAAGCTATATATGCTGAAACTAAGTGTTCCAATGGAAAGATCTTGAAAAATTAGGCCGGTTCAAAAAAAACGGCTCTGAAAACGGCTTCCAGATGAAGACGTTATGGCTTTTCGAAGAAAAGTTGATGAAGATGTCAACGAAGTGCAGGAATGTGTGGAAATGAATGATAATGTTAAAAAAAATCTGTCCCCTTTCCAGACTTAATCTAAGTAGCTCAACAAAAAGAAGACTTGAACTCAAGACCTATACTCTCATAAATTAGCTTTGGACCAAGTGAGCTAAACTAAAAGTTTAGTAATTTTTGGAAAAGAGGAAGGGGTTTTGTTTTTCTTTTCTTTAGTCACTGAAGCTTTGGGTTGCGTACTTGCTTGAGAAAGCTCTTTTTCCCTACAAAACAAAAAAAACACAAAACCCAACACGGACATCCAAAAAAAACAAACCTTGTGGCTTGGAGTTAGCTTTACCCGGAAACTAAATATTTTCCTCAATGTTTCTGATTTTTCGAGATCACACTAAGGCGCAACGGAAAAGAGCATACGCATGAGAAAAATCCTTCCTCTTTGTTTCTGATTTTCCCAGATCACACAGATTCATAGGGCCAAGAGCATACGCAGAAATGAAAGGTATAGATCCAGTAATAAGAAAAGAAGCTAAATAAACCGAAATAATAAACAAAGAGAAAATAACTAGAAACTGCAAATAAACACTGTATACCTCCAGATCTTAAAAATGACGTAGCTAGGGCTACTAGAAACTTTTTCGCGTGAAACGAAAAAAATTATTCACTAGAACAGATGCTCCTAACAAAATAGAGCAGTCGTCTCAGCCCGAAAGTTGTTAGAAACAATAGATCTAGGAAACGACAGTCGGATGCAGTTCTACCGGCTTCAGATTTGGATCACCAACAGACGCGGCCCTCAAATAGCTCTGATACCACATAGGAATTTACAAGGCAAGTTCCTTAGACAGAACACCAAAGGACACTGCTCACAAACAGATCACAGATCAATACACCAGTATTTTTGACGTGGTTAAAACCCTCAAAGAGGGAAACAGTCCACGGCCTGAGCCAACGTGGCCACTTTAGGAAATTTATTAATAAAAGAATGAAATTTTACATAAGCTTCTCTCATAAACAGTTAACCTACAAATTACCCTCTATGCTCTTTAAATAGAGATCATGGACCAATTGGGTGTTAAGCCACAGATCAAGTGTCGGTAATTCCAAGGAGAGAATGAACCGTCAGATCACTACATATCGTGACTGTCGGATTGTAAGTTACAAAACTACATAGTAAAGAAACACACTTTACCTAACTCTACACTAGACCAAGTTATACTTAACTATTTCCTATGTGTCAGAATATCCTAACACTTATTTACTATATGCTCGATATTTCTTTTTGTAGTGGCAGAGAAGGATGATTGTGTTGAAGAAATTTATAGATGATTACTCAGAGTATCTGAAACTATATCTCATTCCCTAGTCACCAAGATTAGCTTCGTCGATTCTTGGGGTAAGAACGTGCATCTTTCCTGAACAATTCTGATAGAGCCACAATGAAACCTGAAAATTGCAAGATCTAGAACTTGATTTTTCTCACTAGATGAGATTCCCATCTCTCTGAGTGGTAGGTGTCCTCCAATAAGTTGCATGTAAACTAGTGTAGTAGGAAATATATCTGTGTTAATTGATATGACTCGAGGTTCCTTCTCTTCCTGCTCTTTTTTTTGGTTTCCTCTTGTGCATGTTTGTCAGTTGCTTCTTTTGTCAGTCTTTCAATTTTTTTTCTTTCTTTTATCATTTCTTCCCCCGACCTCTTCTTTTCTTCTTTTATGTCTCCTCTTTCTTTTTTCTTGTTTCTTCCTCCTCCTCCTTTTGATTCTCTTCTTGTTTCCACCTTCCTCTTCCTATTTTCTCTTTCCCTCCTCTTATTTTTCCGCCTTTTTTTGGTTGTGATCTTTTTGCCTTTCTTTCTTGATTGCTTCCTTATATATTTCCCTATTTTGGGAATCCTTATTTTCTTTTGCATATTTTCCTTTGGATGAATATCCACTCATTGGTTCAGCCCCATCTATGTGTTGAGAGCTACAAATTCCCTTTTATGCATCTACAACCATTGTAGCATTCTACACATTTTTTACATTGTCTTCTTCTTCCTCAGTGCTTGATGTCTATGGAAAATTAAACTTTAGCTACTTATAGTGAGCCATTGTAATGCCTCTAGGATCATATATGTAGTAACTAAGCTCACAAAATATAAGGTGGTCCAAATCAACAACTTCAACTTCTACTTCTTTATAGATTTTTTAAAATTATATGCCCACACAGATTGGGAAAGAAGGCCATGGTGCTTTGTTTTCGCAAAATAACATGCCTTAGAGTCTTGTTGTCACATGACATGCTACCTCATGCATGATTATGATTTTTGGCTCCGAATACTCTAATGTATGTAGCATCCACTAGTGTGAATGAATCAACTTTCTTGGAGTGATGCCCTAGCTTAGTCGAGCATGTAAGTTGACTCAATGTTGAAGAGAATGTAATACAAGGGAGAGATACAACCTTTAGTTATATTGTGTTAGAGTGCCCTATAAATAGTTTCCCATAAAGTCTTGCAATCGATGTGCATGGGAGATATGTCTGGAGAGAAGGTACATCTCCATCCAAGCAAGTCAAATTGGAGCCTTAAGCATACACCATCTAGAATATATGATGCCATGTAGAATTGTCGTTGTCTCCCTATAGGTGGATTCTAAGCTTCTTGTACCCTTGTATGAATGGAAGTACATAATATTTATGCCCATTTGAACACTCTTCCCTCTTGGGCCTGGGTATATATTAATGGCTCCCAAGATTCTTCGAATTATCTACATTGGATTTACCATAAAAATGATAGCACATGTCCACTACCAACCAATATTCTTTTCTTAACAAGTTGGTCTTGTAGAGTCAATCAGCTCTCATCCAAAAATTTTTAGGGTCTTTCCACCGTGTATTTAAGATATCCTAGTTAGCTAAGGCAAAATATTCATACCATTTTTTTATGAGAGCTACCTGATAGTTAGGGAATTTGTAATACTCTGCAATGCAATGATATATATATATATATATATATATATATATATATATATATATATATATATATATATATTATATATATATATATATATATATATATAATATTATATATATATATATATATAGATATAGATATATAATATATATATATATATATATATATATATATATATATATATATATATATTTATATCTGTTGCCAAAGATATGTTGTTACTGTCTTGAATGGTCATATCCTTTACATCAATTATTTTATGATCCACTTGAAGGTTTCTACAAATGGGAGAATTGCAGGATGCAGTGCTAGATTATGTAACCAATATATCATGACATTTTGGTACACTTCAACATCTTCCACATCCCCGAGAATTTATTTGCATGAAAATAGATAATATATACCTGAGAAAGTTATTGACATGGATTTATCAATGCAACATGGTGTATCTATATAGATTGGGGTTGAGATTATAAAACTTTCTTCTACCCCTTATTCAAAACCTTCAACAATCTCTTTACCTGGTCTCATCTTAAGTGGGGACATCTCTGTTGTTGATGAGGAAACACTGAGGAACTCCAAATATATTATACTTAACATTTCAAATATTTTCATTGGTGGGCCCCAATATTACAGCAATAATGTTGCAACTCCTGTGACTCCCTTCTTTAATTTTGTCAACCCGGTAGTTCGTAACAAACTTGGAAGCGATGGTGCTATATGCACAAGCGCTAGCTCTTACCGTAGTTGTCACTTGGTCAGCTGGCACAAGTCCACTAGGGGCTTAAGCCAACTTCTATGAGCTCTGAGAAGAAGCTTTTTAACTAATGGATGGAAGCTAACTCGAAGGAAGCTAATCTACTTGCAGAAAGAAATTGAAAAGCTGAAAGAAAATGTAAACCCTAGCAATCCCTAATTTTACCAGCTAGCCCTACTAATGCGAAGAAGAGGATGCAAGATACTGAAAGATATGTCATTGACTTCTAGGAAGATAAAATGCATGTGTATAAGTTATCACTATCAGAATAAAACATCTTTTTGTATTTTTGAATAAGTTGTCAGAACTATCATGCATGTGCTTTCACTGTTTTTGATTGTGAAGAGGTGGATAGGTGAGAGAAAATTATTGCAGGAGGTTGGGAAGGTTTAGAGAGGGCCTAAGCGGTCCCTAGCACCCTTCCAGAGAGTTTCACAAAGTTTTGCGATTAAGAGACCACTTTCGTGAACTTCTACAGGAAGTCTGCAGGGTTTCTACATGATGTTCTGGAATTTCTACAAGATGTCTGCATTTTTCTACAGGATGTTCAGAAATGGGATTTTGGAGGATGGATGGAGGGAGAAAGATGAAGGAGTGGGTATGGAGGTGAGATAATGGTGTGATAAGGTCCAGGTTTTGGTGGATGGAGCTGAGGAGTGATAAGGACGGTTGGATTTGTTCAACGAGAGATAAGGCAATGCTACACAATAATATGGAAAGTAGGTCAACATGAGGGAACGTGGGAAAGGTAAGGCAAGGATCTGAAATGGAGGATGAAGCAGGAAGGTTGGATGGAGTATGGGCAGCTGGAGAAGTATGATAGGCGCTCTGCAATTTATTTTTCAAACTAAACAAACAAACACTTAGAAAACCTATGACCTAGTTACTTCACTCTAATCTGACCTAAGTAACAGCAAAAGGAAATGAACAAAAGTTTATTCGAAATGAAGTACGTGAAATAACTATGCAACTAAGCAATCATAAACTGAAGCATTTAAACACAACTAATATCAGCATCTGCAAATGAGAATTCCAACACTAAGGATTGCATGACAAAGCAAAATAGCGTTTTTGGTGGCAGAAAGGTCACCTTGGTCCTAGCTCATGATTCCACTGAGGGGGAGGTGAGATCAAAGGTGCTTTGTAGCCTTTTTCTGAATATCTTCCATGTGATTAACCTATCAAGTAAATCTGAATATGAAAATCTATTTTAGTCATCAAAAACGACCTAAGTAACAAAGCAATATTTTAATCTAAATAACAGATTTTATTCTAAGAATGTAGCAAAGGCACATGAAAGTAAACAAAGGAGGTATTGGGCACTTGAGATGGGCCCAACCCCAAGAGCTATAGCCTCCTAAGAGATATTAGAGCTGGCGCACAGCTGGATTCATCTTTATTGATCAAAAGAATAGTTACATTCCAAAAACTATCCACAAGGAAAACTTGAAAATGTGCTGAAATGCAGAGCTAAACTACTGCCTAAAAAATGACTAAAACCTGAACTACAAACTAGCTAACTTCTGCCTACAAAGTGACTAACTGAAATGAGGCCCTAAGCCCTCTTATTTATACAAATTGAGGACCCCAACAGTCATCCTAAGCTTTAGGGACTTGGCTGCCCAAAACTTGTAATTAACAACAGTGCTACTTGACTTGCTTGGCTGCCCTTGTGATAATTGATTTGGTGGCGCTTGAACTCTGAGCTGATGGTGGATAATTCGAGGTAAGGGACCATAAATTAAGGGGACACTTTCCTAAAAATCCTCTCCCTTGTTCTTCCATGAATTTGGCTGCCAAGTGCTCATTAAAACCTTTGTTCTCAAAATTGACCAAAACACTGCACAAAGCACCCATTAGACTTGTTGGCATAATGACTAACCCAATTCACTCTATTAGCATAAATATAATAAAAAAATGCAATAAACTAATGATAATGGTGGATTAAGTCGAATTAGGAGGATGAATGAGCCCATATAATTATCCATTTTTGGGGCTCATCATTCATTATCATAAAAAATGTTAGAAAATCAAAGTAAATTCAGTGCATAACACAAAGGGAGAGTTATGTGTATAATAGGTGATTACATTATTGTGCAAGGAAATCTTGCAAATTATAGGAAATGGATGTCCCACAAAGACAGTGCACAAAGGGTATAGTCTATGGTGATGTGATCAATAGCTGTGGTGTTGGGAACGTAGATGACATCATTACATAGGGAAGAAGGTGAGTCTATAAAAGGGGGTTGTGCCATAGTAAAAAGAGAAAGGTGGACAATGATGATGCTATGATTGTAGTAGCTAGGTTTTAGGCCTATGCCATTGCCAAGGGAGTTTGAGCTAATGTGCAAGGAGGAATGAGCATGTTGAGGTGAAGATTGCGATGCAACCAACAATAGTAGAGCTACACAAGTAGTGGTTGTGCACTAAAGTGGAGTAAATTAAGGTTGGTGATATTTTTCTTGTTCATTCAGTTAAACCTATCTTTAGACAATGATCTCTTTAAAAGAGAATCTAGCAATGTTACGAGGGTTGGGAAGCAAGAAGGAAAGAATTGTGATCCTAAACATTTTCAAAAACTATGTTTATCACAACATTGAACTATTTTATATATGTGTTTTCGAAATATTGATTTAAATATTAATATTGACCTTTATTCCATGAGTTTATGTGTTATTGATATGTAATTCTATTGTTTTAGCTTAACTTGTCTAAGGAAGTGGTCAGGGTCCAACACCAACCTCAGTGAAGTTGTAATCAATTTGAGTTATAGTAGGAATAATTGTGTGGTGATATAACATAGCTATAGTATCATATTTGAGTGTGATTGTAGTTAGTCAAATTTTATAGTTTTGAATGATTTTATTTTCAGATTTATGTTTCAAATCAATTATTGTTCTTTAGCTTTATAATTTTCTGTTGAGGCATTGAATTGATAGTCTGAAGGCTAGAGCATTATCAATGAACAACTCTTGGATTTTGGCTTGTATATTTTACGGTTTGAACTAAAGTCAAATTTGGATTCAAATGGTTAGCTTAACATTTCTAAGTGGTTCAGCCTCAACATTCATTAAGGAATCAAGGATGGAGAGGAAATCCTTACGGGAATTGTTATCAGTCCCAAATTCCAACAACCTCATATATCCATTATCAACCGCAATATCCACCTCATGTGCCATAGGCACCTAATGTGCCTTAGCACCACCAAGGTTACAACCCACCCTATCCCACAGAGTAGCAATACTCGTTACCATTACCACCCCTACCATCGCATCCACAACCATTACCTCAAATTGTTAATCCATCTTCACAGCAGATCAAACAATCATTTCACTTGAACCCTTCATGACCAACAAAACTTCCTGCACAACCTATATCTAATCCTATTAATAAACCTCTTTAGTCTATGCAAAACATATAATTACAATCTTTTCCCACCTATGTTATTACTTCTTTTCCTATAAATGAAGTTCAACTTAGATATGGGAAAATGATTAATAATAAAAAATATGCAGTGGTCATACAAGGGGAGGATCCTCAAATAGAATTTGACAACAAATAGGATGAACATAAACAAATAGAAACCAAAAATAATGGTGTGAAAAGAGGACCACATGAACCATTGGAACCACCTTTTCCAGAGAGACTACTTGTAAACAAAGTTGAGGTACTTGTGGAATATGATCTTGATTCTGAATCCAGTAATTTTTGTAAAAATATATTTTTATTACAAGCCATTAAATACATACCTATCTACACTAAAATCAGCAGGGATATTTGTATTAATAAACATAGAAGGAAGAAGAGTAACAACCAAACCATTAAGGTAGTTAATGTTGAAAATGCATCAAGAAAATCCTAATTTACTATTTTCGTTGAATTAAAGTAGGAATAAAATTTTAATTCCACATCACAAGACAACTTGTATTAGTTAACTAAGTTAATTTGAATTATTCATCTCAATTAATTCAAGTTAAGGGTCTAACTTCAACCATGTAGAGTGTCTCCTACATTAATGGATCCCTGGTTGATTTTATTTTGAGTTGTAATTAATTAATTTAATTTCTCTATTAAAGTCAGTTAAACTAGTTCCAACTGATGGAGGAACTAGTAGGAGGTCAAACAATGGGGTGTTTCTTCATGTGGTCAACTAGATAATTGATGATTGACTCATAAATAACTCATGCATGTCAGATAATATTGGAGTTTAGGGACAATGTACTATCAGTTGTATAATCATGTAAATTGTATAGGTGGTACATGCACTTAGAGGAAGGCCTCTGAGGATTGCACAATTACAATTAAGGAATTTCCCTAATTAATAGGGGCTAATTCCAAAGGAAACAACGCAAGGACATATGGACTTAGGTAGGCCAAAATTTTGTTAAGAATTGTCTTGGACTTGTCTAGGAAGCTGTGAGATAGATAGAGATAGTGCAAAGGTTGCTCAGGCTTGAGCAAAGCATTGTAATCATCTCATATTTTCATAATAATGAAATATACAAATAGCAGGGGTTTTGAGTTGTGGATTTCCCAAGGAAACCATTGTTTAATGTGTTTATTGAATTATTTCTCTTAGATGCTTTGTGATTTCATGATCATTTAATTGTTTCTGCTGATGGGTAGAGTAGATTCAAGTCTTTTGTTTTAGCATATTATGTTGACACCTAATCCTTGTGATTGGGTAAATATATGTAAATAAATAAATGAGAAATATGAACAGTCATCGGGAGATGAACTGAACAGTCTTTCCCTCATGTATATAACAGACCTACCTGATGGAATAAAGAATACGAATCAGTTTTTGCTTTGTGGAGTTATTGCCTGGCCTGACATGGTATCAGAGTCAACTCCATTTTTGGCATTGCAGTCTGCCATTGTAACTCCTTTCTATTATTTCTTTAGAAATTTGTCAGTTTGTCCTGCATTCTTCTTCCAATTTTTTTGTAACCTCTCACGCTCCTCTGACATAGTCCATACGCTACACTGACTGTTAATGGAAGTGTGCAACTGTTTTGAGACTGTGGTATGCAGAATATGCGTTGAACGTTTTTAATTCATCGAATTAATGGCAGTTTGCAACTGTTTTGAGACTGTGGTATGCAGAATATGCATTGAAATTTTTTAATTCATCGAATTAATGGCAGTGTGCAACTGTTTTGAGACTGTGGTATGCAGAATATGCGTTGAATGTTTTTAATTCATTGAATTAATGGCAGTGTGTAGCTATTTTGAGACTCTGGTATGCAGAATATGTGTTGAACGTCTTTTTGCATTTCAAAGGAATATAACATATGCTTCCTCTTAGCATTACGAGCTTCCGTGGAAGTGGAAGAGCTTGGGCCTATCGGTGATGATGCCTTTCCCTTCCACCTTATTATTGTAGAATTTGTTGCAGTATCAGAATTCTGCTACACCTCGGCCTCAACCTCCATACGCTTCTCGACTCCCATAGTCATACTTCCCATAGCCACATAACGTGTATAATTGCTGCATGAATTTGAATTGCTATATGTATAATTCCTGTTGTTGTATCTGAATTCTGAGGTATAATTCCATCGTATCTACTACACCGTGAATGTGGTGGTAGCGGAAATGTGGTGTGGCTGTTGGTATCTCCTTTAGAAGACGAGAACTTGAGTCGACGGAATCGGCGTGATGGTAGTTTTTGCTTGGCTGTCCTTATCTCTAGACTAAGCAACAAACCTAGTTAAGAAATTCACAGGTCCCAGGTCTCCATACCTCGACTTGACATATCACACTGTTGGTTTGTTAATGTTGTTAGTTCACGTTGTTGGTTAACACTGCTGGTTAGCACTATGGTATTTCAGAGAAGTTAAGGTTTTGGTGCATTACTATAACATTTGATTCATTTGTGGAATCGCTTATACAAGTCGCAATAGTTTTCTATAGATTCCTTTGACAGCATAGCTAATAATTGTGAAGATGCCATGAAGATGAATTAGACAATAGACTAAGATAGCTTTGAAGATAAATTATTCTGCATACCTCTGTCTCCATATATAATATATCAGAATCAATTTATTTAGCAGCAAACGTTTTTCTTTCTCCACAAAAGCACATTTGTTTGCTAGCAGAAGTATTTTTACAGCACTCAGATTATACAATGCATTCAATCATATTTATGGTGGGAATAGCTCTCACTGGCAAGGAGAACTATCTTGAATGGTCCCAGATGATAAAACACACCCCCATTTTCAATAAGTTGTGGAAAGGAGTGTGTGTCAGAGAAGGAAACAATGAACTAGTACAGCCTACCTCAGACAAAGAGCTCACCATTTGGGAAAACAAGAACAACAAAGCTTATGCATTAATTGTTGCATCTGTAAATGAAGAGGTGAGTTGCCATATTTTGTCATATTCAACTACCTTTGAAGCCTTACAAAAGCTGAAAGAACTCTATGACTCACATTCTGCACTTGAAGTTGTTCAGCTCATGATTAAACTCTTCACTCTTGAACTGCAAAATAATGATCCTCTTGATCTTGCATCTGAAGTAAAGTCTATAATGCATGATATCAAATCCACTAAGGTTGAATTGTGTATTCCTCTTATCGCTTTTCTAAAGGCACTTTATCCTACTTCAATTATCTTGATTCATTGTAAGCAAATGGAAATCTCAAAGATATAACCTTTGACTCTCTCGTGAAAAAGTTTGCTGAAAGAGAGAAAGCTTTTGGAAAGAAGACAACCCCTGAATCTTCTAAAGAGGTTGTGTGCCTTGCTCATAAATAAAAGAATCCTGCTCAATATTCTACAAGAGGAAGAGGTGGTTGAAGAGGAAGAGGAAGATATTTCAGAGGCAGGGGGGGCAGACATTCTCAAGGAGAAAAGGCAGATTTGCACTGCATTCGCTGCAAAAGAAATGGATCACATGATGCCTCTACATGCAAGCTACCATGGGACAAAATTGAACAGAAAAGAAAACAACAGAAAGGTAAAACTAATGATACAGACAAACGTAAAGCACCTGAATCCGCTCACTATGTTGTGGCACAATGTAACATTGGAGTAAATGAAGATCTATTTAATGCTTCACTTGATTCTTAGAAAAATGATTGGTTGCTTGATTCAGGAGCAACCTGCCACATGACTCATACAATTTTTTTTTTTGAATATTTCACTGACAATGTTGATGGAGCAGTATATTTTGCAGATCAATAAAAAATCAAGCCATTAGGGCTTGGCACAATTAGGCTTAAACTGCATGGTCTTCCAGACTTTCTTCTACATCAAGTTGTATATCTCCCACAACTGAAGAGAAACTTGTTGTCCCTAGTCCACATATGCTAGCAAGGTCACTCCATTCATATGTTTGATGGCAATCTTGAGGTAAGAAAAGCATCTGACCACTCACTTTTCATGAGGGG
>APFE030598226.1:0-17868 GCA_000404065.3 Pinus taeda
CTTGCTGGGAAAGGATCCCGTTAGCCCCCTTTGCTTTATGCCTGAGCTATTGTCATTTTCTTGTTGGCTTTTCCCACATCAAGTTGTCTGTGTTACATCTTGTGTTCATTGTGTATATGGTGTGCCCGATTTATAGAAAATACATTTTACATTTATAGGAAATTATTTATAGATAGCAATGCAAAAATTGGAAGTGTATATAAAATGGTTATCATTACCTCTTCCAAAGAGCTACTAAAATTGAGAAAAAATCAGAATAAGCCAAGGGATCAAGAGCTTGAGCATCATTGATCAATGAGTGCCCATACTGCAGAGTTGATGATGCACCTCTTTCTTGTGAAATTTCCTTAAATTGCAGCAACCGGAATTTACTCTTCACACTGCAATTCTTCACAAACAAATTCTGCGGAAGCTAAATAAAATGCTGGAACTAAGAAAATAGATGCACACATTAAAATTGACATCAATATTTTTGGATCCTAATGGAAAACCAGTGCAGCAGATGAGAGTTTATTTTATTATTATGTAGCAGTAAAATCTGAGTACAAAAATCTGGATGCCCAATTGGCTATCCTCAACAAATAATCTGCCCAAAATATGTTAATTTTCTGAGGGCTGTAATGTTCTTTGCTTTAGATAATTGCATTTTAAACGTTTTCATAATTTTCATGTCACGTTCACTCCATAACATCCTAACATCAATAGCAATTATGTAGAAAGAAAATAACATAAACATTGCACTGGAACATAAAGGAACAACAAAAGAAAATCATGCACAATAGAGAAACCAGGATTTGGTCGGAGACCACAGTAAAACCCCACAAGGGGAAATCCCGGAATTCAATTCTTCTTTTTCTATTAGATGTTCATCATTTGTTCAACTGAGATACAAAGTACAATGAGACATTTAAACATATTAGGCCTTCTAGGGCCAACCAGTAATATTAGCTGTCATACATCCTTGCCTCTGTCGAATTGATACATTGAGATCCCCGTTGTAACAAGGTCACTGCCATAATGGACACAGTCATCATAAGAGCATCACTACTGTCATCATGTACATAGTAGTCATCAGAGTCACAAGTGTGCCAAGTCAATGAAGTACATAAGTATCACTGCATTGAATCAAAGACACTATCACAAGCTTACTGCTACAAGCATAGGTATGACTATCTATGTCATTGTAGTAGGTCAAGAACAATGCTAGCTTCCATCATGAAGATCACTGATATAGGGTTCCTCAGGGTCACTGCCCATCTGTCCTTCAGAGCTGCCATCATATCATATGTGTCATAGAAGATCTTTGTCATACACACTGTAGAGACTATCAAGAAGATCTCAGTCATTTGTATATCAGAATCAAGATTATAGACCTTATTAGCGTTGCTGGTGACAAGATGTCAACATATATCTTAGAAATAATATGAGCCATGTTATTGAGAGAATGCAACTGGACAGTCCATAAAGTAATATATTCAAAACAGGGTTTCGATGCCATTTATTTTATACTATGATGCCAATCAAATCATAAATTGAAGCCTTACATACTGTGAATCGATGCCATATACAACTGTGTATTGAAGCCATACAAATACCATGGAACTGTAATCAATTGAGACCTTTAATACAATGCGAGAGCCATCAAACAAAAATTCCATGTGAGAGTCATCCAATCATTATACTGAATTGTCATGCGAAATGATATATATATATAGTCCTGTAACAAAGTGTTGTAGCAGACATGATTGTATAGACTTGTTAGCATAAGGGTTGTGACAAAAACCTTGTAGTGGATGTGAGAGACTTGTGGACAGTGCGAAGACCTGTAGCCAATAAGAATGCAAGAGCCCTGAACCATTTCAGTAAATCTATGCCAAGAGTGAGAGTCCTGTAGATGTGAGATACTTGAGGATCCCATTCGAAAATCTCAAGAAGATTATATCCTTCGAAGTGTGTTTTGGAGATCACCCCTATGGGGTATTAATACTTGTTTCCATTGGTGAAAATTCGTGACTCTTGGGAGAGCGGACTTAACCATTTGAGGCCGACTTTGACAGGAATTTGAATTTCAAGTTAAACAATTTCCCTCCAATAATTGAAGCTGACATAAATGAAACTATTAATAATTTCTTTTGTATTTGATCCAATGAATTAGGGAGTTTCTAGTTGGCTGCCAAATTTAACACTCCCTCTTAGCTAGGGTGGAATTCCACGAGTGCCAGGTCACTATAGTCACAAGGTCATTCAATCACTGCATCAAATCAAAGTATCTGCAAGATCATCTTATCTTAGTATATCCCATAGAAAGAGAGTCATCATATGGGATCATGTTTCTATAAGGGAAGGTCCTTATTGGACACTCAAGCCCTATCTCATCTCCCTCTCAACTATAGAGGAATTCCATCAACCAAGCCAAAGACCATCAAGGATGTTGCATCATGATGTATCATGTGAACATATCTCTATCATATGGAAGACAAACCTGTCTCATAAAATAAGAACCAATAACCAATGGTAGGGGATATTACCCCTCCAAACCCTACTTGTCTTCAGGTCAAGTCTCATGACTTTCATCTTAGCTATAACAACAAAATATCCATCTCATCACATCTTGTTTTAACTTGATTCCTTTGATCATTAGTTGAACAATCTTGATCCAATAGAAGAAGAAGAATCATCATAGGGGAGCATCTGGCTTCCACACTTTCTTCTTGGACATTATCAGGTCAAATGTTCTTTGATCGTCTCTGCTCATTTATGCTCATCTACTGAACATTCTCAATTGTAAAGGAGAAGAAGAATCTGACATCATATGGGAGCTAAAGCTACAACCCTTTATCCAATGACAATAGGTGAGATCCATAATCGGGCAAGGATTGTATCCATCGTGTTATGTAGTTAGCAATCGACATATAACTTACCATGAAAGGCAATGATCACATCTATCCTATCATCCAGTGACAATTGGACGAGATCCACATACCAACAAGGATCACATCCATCTTATTGTCTAGTCAACAGGCGAGATACAACTTGCTATAAAAGGTTGTGATCACAACCATCCCAATGTCTGTTGATCTTCCCACATTGATCCTCCAGAGTCAAGTGGTAGAACACTTGCATCCTCAATACATGAGCAAGATATCACTTGCCATGCGAGGATCACAACATCTCAAGTCATCTCAACCCATTGGCCAGATGGGGAGGCAATCCCAACAAGCCCTGCTTGTAGGTAGGATGCATGCTAGGGTATATGTGAAAATTCGCTTGAAATGCAACAACTGGAATTGATTCTTCTAACTGATAAATTATGTTGTTTATTTTGTTATGGAAAAATAACGAATTAATCACACTGCAATTTCTTCACAAATAACAATGTTGCGGAAATAAACTGGAAACTGAGAATATGATAGCGCACACACAATAGAAATTTGACACAGTTATTTTTGGACAATTGTCCATGAAAAGACCCAATGCGGGAAAACTGATGCAATAGATGATGCTTTTATTTTTATATGCAACAACAAAAATTATGAATACAAATCTGGATGCCCAACTGGCAATCCTCTAGCAAAATATACTGCCTAAATTATTTGGAGGAATTTCCTCCCTCTACCTCAATAGATCAGCCTCCTAGCCTACTCCCACTGCCTGAATGGCTGCTCATACTATTGGCTCTAGGCAAGTCATACGGCCCCAATAGCTCTTTCAATTGGGTTGTATAGCCTCCCTTTGTCACTGAAAATAAGTTTCTCTGCCTTTCGGATGATCTCTTGGCCTTCGACAATTGAAATGACCCTCCTCTAACACCGTCGCTAGGGTTTCTAGCTTACTCATTCTTCTTGAATGACTTTCCTGCAAAACAATTCAGCCTCCCAGCTACAATTGCTCTGTTGCTGAGAATCTCTGCTAAAAATGTCTCTGTTGCTCTCTCAATTCTCCTTGTCTGGCTTGAACCTTATTCCTGCACTAGATAGCTTGATCTGCCCAGGGAACTCACTCTCCTTATTGAATTTCCACAACCCATTGCTAGGATAGAATCTTAAAATCGCTGATGCTACAAAACCAAAAATCTCAGCAAAGCTACTTTGCACAGTGGAATATAAACAACAATAAATCATACATGCACAATTATCGACAACTTTTTACAAATTTTCAACCCAACTTCGTTATATTAATAAACATATAATACGACTATCTAGGGCTCCCATGCAAGGAATAATGGCCCTCAAATATCCACAAGTACAAGAATACAAGACACAATGACAATCTCCCTGCTCTAGTGCACAATCACAACCTCTATGTCGTATCTCGTCCTGCCAGTCCTTTGCTTCCATTATGCTCTTTAGCTACCCCTTAGTCCATCAAGAAACAACACATAAAGACTCCAGGAGGGCTTCCACCTATCACTATTGCAAGTTACTTCCGCTATAATGAACATCGACTAGTCCAATCTGCTCCTCTAGGATGGCCAATACCTGAGCTCTAATCTGCCAATCTAGTAGGTTCTTTCGTCCATCAAAGAGCTACACATTAGGCTCAATCCTTCACCCAACACACAACTGTCAATGTCCTTCTTGTCACGCTGATCTAGGGCTACTTTGGACACCAACACGTTTCCCTCCAACAATCCAATGATGCCCAATACAACTGTCACAACTCCATTGTGAAATATGCTCCTAGGAAAGGCCACTAAGTTGAGTCTTCCAGTTGGCTCCCAGAGGCTGCACAAACTCTCCAAACACTAGGACAACCTTCCACCTAGCAACCAAATCAAGTTGAGATCATTAACCAACCATTTCTTGATTGCTCTCTGGACTGCTGTAGATTGCTGTTGATGAGGCTGCCTGGTTAGGGCTTCCAACAACCACCTGTTAGCCCTCTTTTATACCCTCAAATAGGCTCCTACTACTGCGACATAGTCCCTTCTCCTTGCTGTTGTCCTTCGCTGAGCTGTAGGGCTTAATTCATGCCACTCTTCACACAAAACAACCCACTTTTCACTAAGGAACAAACCTCGGCTCCCTGTGGAGACTCCTGTACCCAAACGCAACCCTAAACAGAGATGATATATGCCACAAAATCACCTTTACACAACCCAGACTTGTCCCTTGAGGCTTTGGCTTGCTTCTTTCTGTACTTGGCCCCTGGAAAAGCATAATTTCAGACCCAAATGACTCTCCTTCAACATTGGCTTCCTTTCTGAACTGCGACTACCTTAGATAATCATCTCCTATGATTTGTTGCACTTGGGATGCTTCAAATGAGCCTCACTCACCTCATATTTATATCACATAATGAGGGCTTCAATGAATCCTTGTCAACTATAAACAAGTCCTTCTAAATCCAAGCTGACTTGTACAAAACATAACATTGACAAACAAAAATTATTATCTCATGATCTCAAGCTCTGATTTGAGTGATTCTTAATGCATTGGATTCGTCTCGACATCCTCTGTCACCTCAAATTGTCCCATGCTTAAATGCCTCATGGTTTTGGCCCAACTCCTTTGGGTACAAAACTCCAACCTTGGGTTCCAAGCCCACAAATAACTTTTGTGGTGCTCAAACCTCCAAACCTTGAACCCTAGGGCTTGGAGTACCTCCCAAGCTATCAAAAATCAACACTCCTAGCTTTTGTTGTCTCTCACAAATCTGATTCGATGTGTCTTCATCCAACCCCATCGAACTCCTCTTATAATCTCCAGGTGGATCACCAATGACCATGATTAAGTCCTTATTAATGGATGAGATCATTTCTGAGTTGATCCATGTGAGTTTCTAGAGAATCCTCACCTTTCTCAATTAATTCCCATTAATTAATCGATTTCCCTAAGTTACTTTGAGGCATTTTTAATTACCGATCAATTATTTTAATTGGGTTGTCTCTAGGTGGAATTTCTAGAAATGATTTTTAGGTTATGGAGATCTCGTGTTTTAGCCTCTCCACAAGGTTTGAGACTAGAACACCATCCGATACTACAAAAATTAACACTCCCTCTTAGCGAGGAAAGTGTTCACCTAGTCTTCATAACAACCTCCATACACGCTGTTGATGTCTGGCAACTGTAACAACCTGTCACTGCCCATTCGACTACTGCACATACTTTGATTCATCTGCCACGCTGAGCTAAATCACCCTGCATCTGCGTTGCTGTTGACACTGCATTGTACCACTGTACTACTACCAACTCTGCCACTGCGCTGCCACTGATCTCATGTTGCTGTTGCTACAACTACTGCAACTGAAATCCAAAATATTGAATCAACTATATCTATGGACTGCAACTGTCTCCTGAGAACTGACTGCTACTAATCTCGAGTCTCTGCATTGTTCATTGTCTCTCTCTGCATTGCAACTATACTGTGCTCCTCAACATCTGACTGCAATTGCCCCTCAAGAACTAACTGCTCCATCTGACAGTGATCCATCTGCTAATGGATACTATGGGCCCTTGTAGCAAGGGTATTGATCTAAGAGGAAACGCCTGCCCGATGCTAAACGCCTGCCTGATGCTCAACACTTGTCCGATGCTACCCTTAAGAGATCCTGCCCAGCTCTGTGCAACTCTAAAGTCTAGAGCTCAATGTCTCCCCACCTCTCTTCTGGAGGCATAGCTGCATATAAAGCAAAATCTTCCTCCAACCTAGAGGACAACTGATCAATCTTTGTCTAAGTTGTTGCCTACTCCTTCGTGTCCTTCTTCCTATGAGACATTGAGTACTATAGTGACTGAACTCACCACACCTGAAGCACTTGATCTTTGACATGTCCTTTTTCTTTTCTCCTCCATGCGAGCCTTGCCCCTGACTAGGGCCTTTCTTTTCCTTTCCCTTCGATGCAAGGGCTATGTTCTCCTCCTCCACAATTTTTGATCCTTTGTTGCTACCACCGAGACTACTCTTAACTAGAGCAAGTCGTATCTCCTCCTACGTGAAATCTGCCCATAATCGATCCCATCCAGGTAGATGATCTCGTCCAGTAATGCTCCACTCGGTGAAACTGTCGATGGCTACACGCACAAGTTCAGCTTCTTGTGGTGTCTCTCCTACCACAAGCAACACATTATGGATATCTTGCATCCTGGTAAGGTAGGGGGTAACTCCTCCCTTCTGCATCCTAGTGGTTCTCAGCTTCTCGTCCAGGAACACCTTCTAATTCTTGGAAGAATTCTGGTATAGTGCTACGAGAGTATCCCACATTTTTTTGGCTGTATTCTTGGCCGCTAAGTGTCAAACTATATGATCCCATACTCCATCAAGGATCAACCGCTTCGCCTGGGGCATCTCTTTATTATAGTTGTCTAGCTGCTACAGATCTATAGGTATGGTTATAGCTCATTTTGTGTACACCTTTAGACCAAACTCATCCAACAGAAAGGACATGCTGGCCTTCAAAATAATGTAGTTGGATGCACCATACAATTTGTCCTGATCTCTAAGCTCTGCTAACGCCATTTTTTGCAAAACTCACAATAAGAATATAAACAAGAATCTCCTCCTCTCCTGCTTTGCTGTTGCTTTGCTTCTTTCATTCGCTCCTAGAATGTGCAGTCCTGCTAGCTGCTACTCACTTGCAACTGGGAATCACAGATTTCCTTCAGAAACTAAATCGGGAAACCCTCGTAGAAAAATCCCTTAGTGTGAAATTTCTCTTCCACCTGACATTGATTCTGCTAAATTGTTGCAAAAACAACTGCACCCAAATCAAGAATTTGCTCTGCGAATATACTGATCTGCTCACCCGCTGCCTGCTAGAATTACTTCCAAACAAATTTTAACTTTTTTAGTCACCCGCCTTTAGGAATCGAACCCGTGTGCAATATTTCGTACTCTGTTGCTAGGGCTTGCGCAAACCTGGAAATTGAGTTGCTAGACTCGCTCTGAATCTGAACGATTTCCCCCTTCTGCCTCTGAGCTTCCTATCTGATCAAACATGCTCTTATACCATGTGAAAATTTGCTTGAAATGCAACAACTCAAATTAATTCTTCTAATTGATAAATTATGCAGAGTATTTTGTTATGGAAAAATAATGAATTAATCACGTTGCAATTTCTTCAAAAATAAAAAACGCTGCGGAAATAAACTGGAAACTAAGAAAATGCTAGTGCATAACAAAAAATTGACACAGTGATTTTTGGACAATTGTCCCTGAAGAAATCCAATGCAAGAAAACTGGTGCAACAGATGAAGGTTTTATTATTATATGCAACAACACAAATTCTGAATACAAATCTGAATGCCTAATTGGCGATCCTCCAATAAAATATACTACCAAAATTATTTGGAGGAATTTCCTCTCTTTGCCTCAATAGATTAACCTCCTTCTGGCCTTCTCACACTACCTGACTGGTTGCTCGTACTGCTGGCTCTGGGCAAGTCCTATAACCCCAGTAGCCCCTTCAACGGGGCCATCTAGCCTCCCTCTATCACTAAAAATAAGTCGCTCTACTTACTGGGTGATCTCCCAGCCTTGGACCACTGAAACGACCCTCTTTTGACACTTTCGCTGGGGTTGTTGGCTTTCTCGTTCTTCGTGGACGACTTTCCTGCAAAAGAATTCGGCCTCTCAGTTACAACTGCTTTGCTGCTGAGAATCTCTGCTGAAAATGTATCTCTGCTCCCTCAATCCTCCTTGTCTAGCTTGAACCTTCTTCATGCACTAGATAACTCGATCTGCCTAAGCAACTCGCTCTCCTAGCTTTCGCTGGCTCTCACAAATGTGACTCAATGTGTCTTCCTCCAACCCCATCAACCTCTTCTTATAATATCTAGTTGGATCACCAATGGCCATGATTAAGCCCTTATCGATGGCTGAGATCATTTTTGAGTTGATCCATATGGGTTTCTAGAGAATTCTCATCTTTTTCAATTAATTCCCATTAATTAATCGATTTCCCTAAGTTAGACTTAGGCATTTTTAATTATCGATCAATTAATTTAATTGACCCGTCTCTAGGTGGAATTTCCACAAACGATTTCTGGGTTATGGAGATCTCATGTGTTTTAGCCTCTCCACAAGGTTTGAGACTATAACTCCATTCGATGCTACAAAAACTAACAGTATACTCTTATTTAATCGTGATAGGGGGAGATACCCGACTTGTCATAAATGACAAGGATCACACACACCCTATGGTGACAATAGGTGAGATACTACTTATTGCAAAGGGTAAGGATCCCAACCATCCTATTGTTCAGAGATCCCTCAACCCCAGGAGCCCTCAATGCTCCATTCCTTTTTTGGGAGGTTGAACAAAAGGGAAGAGTTATGCTCATTATTCTTGATCAGCTGGGACCCTTACCTAGGAGGGTCACATCCATCAATCCAAGATGCTAATTGTAGATTAGGAAATATGATGAAACATCATTGCTTCTCTCTACAAGATATCAAAGTGCTCATATCCGACACGAGCTCAAACAACTCACTGAAGAATTCAACCACATTGTCTTATGAAGTTCTTTAGAGTAGAAATCCTTTGTTTTCTATTCATATAGGACATCAAATCAAAGATTATGTTAGAGCAAATATATGACATAAAGAAAAGAACACCGTATTCATCCTTTCTTCTTCTCACGCAAGGAGGCAACAACCACAAGCTTAACCTTGTCTCATATCTTAATTCATGAAGATGTCTTTGTCCCAGATATATATGTCTAGACTTTATCTATCAGGGTGCATGTTTGCAATACAAGGATCTATCTAACAATCATCCATCAATTCAATCCAGCATGACATGATTTTGACAAAACACTTCTTCATGGGAAATGGATCTTGAAACTGCTTGGGGTAAATCAGTTCTGTCAGTAATGAACTGTTAGCACAAGGAATTAGTTAACATTAGATATTCATCAATCCAAGTCCAAAAGACTTGTTGCAATCTACAATCATGGGTCTCCTATTCATCCATATTAAAATTTCTGAGGTAGTCCCAAGTTTATAATCATTATGCAAATAATAATAGGTGTTGGGATCTCATCAAGGGTCTCTCCCTTTGAATGGGAAGCTTCTTCAGTCATCGTCAAGATCATTGTTTCTTTAGGACATAGCCATATTAGTTCGTACAAAACTCCATCCAATATCACATCTCTATCACATTATACAATCATCAGAGTCTTGACATCATTAAATCGTGGCATCCATTTTGTCATATTGTCAAGGTTACCATATTGTTAAATTACAACTTATCAAAGCCTTATCAATATCAACAAGAAGATAGTGTCAATCTGACAATCACACTATTTCCGTCACTATTCTCAACAAAACAAACGTTCGGGTAAACAACACTCAAACTCCACATGAACTTTGGTATGGTAAGACTCCTACTGTAAAATACTTCAAAGTTTTTGGAAGCAAATGTTACATCAAAAGGACTAATGAAAAACTTGGCAAATTTGAACCTAGATCAGATGAAGGCATTCTCCTTGGTTACTCTTCCCGAAGTAAAGGATATAATTGTTATAATAAAAGACTAGGGAAAATTGTTGAAAGCATTGATGTTGTGGTTGATGAAGCAGGCCAAAATCCAAAGCAGGTAAAAACCGAAAAATATGAAGAAGATGAGGATTATCCTTCCACATCAAATTAGATTAATTCTGAAGAAAAAACCAATGAAGCACTAGAAGAATAGATAATGGTAGAAGAAAAGACTCCATCCAGGTATGTTCAGAAAAATCATCCAGAGACTCAAATTTTGGGACAGAAAGAGGCAGGGGTGCAGACAAGAAGAACTATTACAGAAGTTTCAAGCTATCTAGCATTGCTTTCCACCATCGAACCTCAAAATGTACATGAAGCATGCAAAGATGAATGTTGGGTCAAGGCCATGAATGAAGAGCTTGAGAAAATTGAAAAGAATAATACTTGGGAATTAGTTCCTAGATCTCATGATAAGAATGTCATTGGAACTAAATGGATATTCAAAAACAAGCTGAATGAAAATGGAGAAGTTATTAGAAACAAGGCTAGACTTGTTTGTAAAGGATATGCTCAACAAGAAGGTATATATTTTGAAGAAACTTTTGCACCTGTTGCTAGACTTGAAGCCATAAGAATGTTCCTTGCTCTTTCTAGCTTCTAGAACTTCAAAGTATACCAAATGGATGTAAAATTTGCCTTTCTTAATGGAAACTTAGAAGAAGAAGTATATATTGAGCAACTAGATGGATTCATCCTTGGAAATGATCGAAAACTTGTATGTAGACTCAGAAAAGCTCTCTATGGTCTAAACAAGCTCCAAGGGCCTGGTATTACTGTCTTGACAAATACCTCCATCAACAAGGTTTTTCAAAAGGATCAGCTGATAACAATCTATATACAAAGATTGACAATGATAAATTGCTAATACTTGTTGTGTATGTTGATGATATCATTTTTGGTAGCAATGAAGAAGCCATGAGTCAAAACTTTGCTTTGGTAATGTAGAAAGAATTTGAAATGTCCCTTCTTGGAGAGCTCACATATTTTCTTGGTTTACAAGTTCAACAAAATAAAGATGGTATCTTTCTATCACAAACCAAGTACCTCAAGCAGATCTTGAAAAAATATGGCATGGAAGATTCTAAACCAGTATGTACCCCTATGGTAACAAGATGCAGTCTCAACTCAAATGATGAATATGCAGCAGTACATCAACTGACCTACAGATCCATGATTGGCAGTTTACTTTATCTAACAGGTACCCGACCAGACATCATGCATGCAGTGGGAATAGTTGGAAGATTCCAAGTAAATCCAAAGGAATCACACCTTTAGGCAGTGAAAAGGATCTTCAAATATCTTCAAGGAACTCAGAATTTTGGTTTATGGTATCCTAAGGACACAGATCTTACACTTCATGCATACACAGATGCAGATTGGGCAGGAAGCGTGGATGATAGAAGAAGCACTAATGGTTGTGCATTCTATATGGGTTCCAGATTAGTGTCTTGGTTCAGCAAGAAACAAAGTTCAATTGCATTATCTACAACTGAAGCAAAATATGTGGCTGCTGCATTTTGTTGCACACAACTCCTTTGGATGATGCAAACATTGCAAGACATTAAGATCACATGTACTCCACCCATCTCCATTCTATGTGATAACACAAGTGCAATCAACATTTCAAAAAACCCACTCATGCATTCCAAGACCAAGCACATACCTAGCAAATATCATTTTCTTTGTCGACAAGTGCTTGAAAAAAAGGTCAAATTGGAGTATGTTCCCTCCAAAGAACAGGTCGCTGATATATTCACCAAACCACTGCCCAGAGAAACATTTGAATATCTCTGACAGAAGTTGTGAGTAGTTGATGCATCA
This sequence comes from Pinus taeda, assembly GCA_000404065.3. Classification (NCBI taxonomy): domain Eukaryota; kingdom Viridiplantae; phylum Streptophyta; class Pinopsida; order Pinales; family Pinaceae; genus Pinus; species Pinus taeda. The sequence goes on from APFE030598226.1 coordinate 12,304, forward strand.
TCTTGCTGTTGAAACTCATCTGTTTCAGAGAAAAGTGGTTGTACACGAGTTTCATGAAGCATATCTGCGTATATATGCCGGTTGCTGTGGATACAGTGGTGTATGTGTTGGTTGAAGAAAAACAGTGGGCCAGACTCAGGATGAAAAGAATCTGATATGGGTCTGACAATGATCATCTGGCACAGGTTCAGGGGGAGTACATACTTCTAATAATGCATTGTTGGCATTATCTTAGAAGATCTTGGTACAAATTCACAAATTGTTTTGATTCAGGTGGAACAGCTGCAGAGGGAGATCATGGTTGCTGGTCTAGATTGTGATTGACAGATGCTGCTGATGATAGTTGCTGATAACTATCATAGTCTTGTTTAGATATTTTGTCTCTATGTCATGTATATCTTTTATTATCAAGGTCATGAAACGACCTATTTTGTTTCCCCACTATGCATGGGATGGATGATGTAATGTTCTTGTTTTGTCATGTATAAGCATTTGGTATATCCCCACTTTGTTGGGAGATGGATGTATGTATGAATCTTGGTGATAGGAAGGTCATCTATGATGTATAGAGTCATGTTCTTCTAGTAGACCATCTTTTTGCAGAGCTTGCTTACATTTAGGGGGAGCATGGACAACATTCTTTAGCATATCAGAGAATTCAGCATGTACTCAGGGGGAGCATAACCCTTTGCCCTTGATGACAAAGGGGGAGAGTGACTTGGGGTTGCCATCAAGTCCAAAGGGCATTATGACTCAGATTGTTCACTATGACACAGGTGTTGTCCTTGATGGCAACTCACTCAGATGACAGATCTTAGTTCAGGCTCACAGAATGAAGAAAGAGAAGTATATGTAGGTTCCCATTGATCAAGCCACATGTACACGCGGGTTCGCAGACCAAAAGGCGCATATGGCGTACACATGCACTTTCACGAAAGGAAAGGCGCGTACATTTTGGAAAACTTTGGTTTTGGTCCGTGGTATTTGGTCCATGGTATTGTGATCCATGATATTGGACCAAGGTATCTTGTCCGATGTGTTGACCCTAGGTATTTGGTCCAAGGTATTGGTTCTAAGTGGTTTTGGACCATGGTATTGAGTAAGGCCTAAGACTATAAAAGGAGGAGAGGATCATTAGGCAAAGGCACTCATGAATTGAATATCTAATGAAGAGCAAGTTCTTGAATACAAGTGATTGGATTATGGTGCACAACTGGATCTGAATCAAGGATGACCCTAAGCGTGTGATGAAGGATAAGTTCTATTGATGGGTCAAGATCTTAAGTCTTGAAGAGAAATATCTTTGTGTGGCTTCGATCTTTTATCTGAATAACTGGCGCATGTCGTAATATGTAAATATGATGATCTGGGTATAACTGATGTTTGAATAATTGTAAAGGTTAAAATCATCATTTACAGATTTGTACGCAGGTTCATTATAGCAAAGACGCGTATACATGCTGGTTCGACATTTCAAAAGTGCGTATACACAGGTTTGCCTTGATACAAGTGCGTATGCACGCAGGTTCGTCACATTGAAGTAGCGTACACCTCATAAAATATGCTTTAGCCACTTCTGATTGCTGTTGCAGTGTTCTGGGTTCTGGCTTGGGTTCTAGTTACTGTTACTGTATTCTGGTTACAACATTCAGAGAAGTGATTGTTTGATTCAGTTTTGGTTGGTGCAAAGGAAATTGGTTGATGCAGATATATTTGACGTTTGATTGATGTTATTGATGGATCTAGTCTGAAAATTTATGAAACGTGGTCCCTGGAAGAAAAGAGAAGGTTGTAGCCTTCTGGAGGTGAGCACCTACGTACTAGTACATCAGTTAATACAAGAGCTAGGGGGTTGTAACTCCCTTCCAAGAGAAGCTGGAGAACGAGAGAAGGTTGTAGCTTTCTGCAGGTAGAAGCCTGTGTACTAGTATAAGACTGCACTAGTAAAGAATATTATAAAAAGAAGTTTCTTATTAAAAGAAAAATAGAGACGATTGCAGCAGGTGGTTTTCACCCACATTGGGTTTCCACCTTATATCTTGTGTTCATGTGTGTGACTGTCTATTTTGTTTTCACTGCTCCTGGTTACTGTTTATATGGTTCTGATGCACAGATTAAAGATCAACATATGAGGAATTAACTAAATTATAAGTTTATAGGGTATACGCTAGTTTCCTTATATATTGTTGCGTATACACGCAAGTTTCATTAACTGAAGTAGCGTATATGAATCAGAATATGGAAATGAAATATTATTGACTTGCTAATATTGATTCACCCCCCCTGTCAGTATTATTTCCAATAATTATATGATGTTCGTCAATTCCAAGAGCTTGTTTGTCATGATGTTCACAATCCGAAAGTTCTGCATACGTGATTTGTTCGATCTCTAAAACCCTTCCATGTTGACCGGAAACCCTAATGTCAGTTCTTCATGGGTGTCGAAATGTTTCTTTTGTATTTGCGTGCTTTTCCGTTTTTGACTATGCATGAGATTTGTTTGATTCGAAAAACCATTGTTAGCAAGGTGTTCAGTTTTGACTGGTTTACAAAAGCTAGGAACCCGCAATAGTCACAAAGAGATCGGGGTCCCAAATCCTGACGTTCGATAATTGTCACACAACTGCAAAGCATTGTCACAAGGATTCCTAATCTCATGTGAAGTTAGCCGCAATTTTGTCTTCATACACTTTACTCAAAGCTATGTCTATCTATGAATGGTCATCCATTCATTGTGCCAAATATGTGTTTTAGGGTGAAAAGACTCTGCTTCCTTTGATGAAAGCTCAAAGCAATGATCCCAGCCACCACAGAACTTTGTTGTCACTAAATGCAAAATCCACTGAATTCTCACTGATCTTTAGATGCTTCCTGTACCATACAGAAGACCAATACCCACAGAACTTGCTGCCTAGATAAAACTTGTGCCACAATAGAGAGAAGAATGAGATGGATGTCAACTAGGGTGGAATCTTTCACCACTGAAATTGACAAAGGAAAGGGGGTCTTAAAACCCTCAGAGCCTCAGGCTCAAGGAAAACAGAGAATGATTCAATCCAATGATGATCGAATGAATCCAATCCTCTTGAATTTATAGATTTCTTTGTGGGGGCTCTCATTCCTTAATTCCTTAATTGATTGAGTAAACTTTACTCCAAGCCCCAAATTTGGGTTTCTTCGCCCAACTGCCCCAAAACTCGCCCCATAGTGGGAAATTTGGGGTTTTTCCCCTTTGTGGAGGACTATAGTGTACGGGAATTGATAGGCTACTTCGTCCCTTGAGTAATTAATTTGTCGGGAACATTACATAGCTTGAGCATAATCAAGTCTCATTTCCTTAATTATTTGATTTAATTCTTTAATTCAATCTTGCTCAACCTCCTTAATTTCTTTTCATTAGATTTAACTGGACCTTTGTCAAAAGCATGAATTTTTTATTTACCCAAAGCCCTTTTATCCTTATCTAATTCTCTAGCAGTATTCTGAGCAGTAGCTAAAGTAAGAGGCTTGGCACGTCTTGTTTCATATTGAGTGTTGACATTAAATGCTTCAAGATATTGTTCTAACACCTTTTTGTTAGGCGACTTGTAATCTTGAGTCATATCTTTTAGAAGACCATTAAATCATTGATTGAACTCCTCAACCGTCTTATTTTCCCATTTCTTAATGGAATTAAGCTCTTTGATCAAGTGTTTTCCTTCTTTTTTATCCCCAAATTTATCTTTGAATGCATAAGTGAGGGCCTGCAATGAATCAAAAGAATTATCCGGCTTGTCCAGAGACCAATCCAATGTGGCTTCTTCCAATGAAAAGACAAATAACTTCATTCGTACATATTCATGATTGTGTGCAGTTGCATGAGCATATGTTTGCATAAAAGTTTTGCTCTTCTTTATATGATTGACAACATTGACTGCATTGTTCCCTTGGAAGGTCGGAAGCTTGTGCATAGCAGAATCTTTTGGAAGGTCAGAGGATATCCCCGGATGTTGGAAAAGCTGCAACCACTGAAGTAATCATCCATGAAGTCTTGATTTATAGGATTAGGGAATAGCAAATGGATATCGATGAGAGCTTCCTATCCAAGAAAGAATAAAAGCTTTCTAGAATGTAATTTGTTTAATTGAGGTCTTAGAACTTTTTCAGGATTGGCAGCAGGGTTAACCAAGCTACTAGGATTCCTTCTAGAGTAAGCTCTTGTGAATGGATGAATAAGTGGAGTCGCCACCCAAATAGGAAAGCAACCTAAATGTCTAGGTGCTAAAGGTGCAGATAAACAAAATGAAAGGATTAGTGAGAGGAAGAAAGATAAGCAAATGACAAAATGAAGAGATAACATGGTGCCAGAAATGTGGCCTTGATGGGATAAGGAATGATGAAAGATGAAAGATTGAGAAAATGTCGTTGAAGCGTCGAGAATGAGATAAACTCCTATCGGGCAACGATGCCAATAAATGTTGTTGTTGCCGGCTAAAATGAAGGATGAAAGATCACAAAATGATATGATAATAAAGGATGTCATGCTAACCAAGGGCAAAAAAATATGTCCCTGACAACGACGCCAAAAAATGTTGTCCCTCAGATTATACAGGCACTACGACAACAACTCAGGTCGGGGGCTATCACTTTGATCCGTGACCTCTCTGTTCTAGTTGTCTCCCAACAACAGGCTATGGGGGGTAGTCCCTATGTGAAGATGAAAGACAAGTTGGAAACCAACAAGTCCGAGAGACACGATTCAGTGGCCTAGCTACTTGGTTAAATTTAGCAAGATTAAAAGAGTAGATTAGATTGAAGGGACAAAATGATAGAAAAGTATCTAGATGGGCCGTTGGAAGGCCAAATGAAGTCCCTCATGTGTCATTATGAATAGGAGGGCTCCAATAAGAGTGATGAAGAGGGTGGCTAGTTAATCTCTAAGTAAATGACTTGTGGTATTCCCAAGTGGTTGTGGGGGCACTATGAACATCTTCATGGGTCTCCAATTGAATTGAACAAGATTGTGCTTCATCTATAAGGGCTAGAACAATGATGCAAGCCCTCCCTTGTCTCCCTAGGTGAGACAAAACCCCATCTGGGCCCTAGGTCAACTGCCAAGTATGTGTTGATTTTGGGTAGCATTAGATGTGCTCTAGCTTCAAAATTTTGTGGAGGGGCTAGAATACATGGGATCTCCAAGACCCAGACATCGTTTGGAGAAATTCCACCTGGATGAGAAGTTATTAAAATAATTAATATTTTTAATGGGTTCCTAAGTCTAAACTTAGGAAAATAAAAATATTAATGGGGATTAATAAAGATATGGGTGAGAAGTTTCTAAGAGACGAGGATCAAGTTTGTTTTAATCTTAACCATTGATTAGAGACTTAATGTTGGCCATTGATTCATCAATAGGAAAAGTATAAGAGAAGACTTGAGAGTCATTTGGAGATACACCCCCAAAAGTGTTCCCCTTTAGAGTAGAGAAAATGTCCCACTCCTCAAAACCTTTGCCCACTCCTCAACTTTGACCCTCACCCTCAATAATAACCTAATAGAAAAAACCCAACCCATATGTTTCCCCTC
>APFE030598226.1:18295-49867 GCA_000404065.3 Pinus taeda
GAGGGGAAACATATGGGTTGGGTTTTTTCTATTAGGTTATTATTGAGGGTGAGGGTCAAAGTTGAGGAGTGGGCAAAGGTTTTGAGGAGGGGAAACATATGGGTTGGGTTTTTTCTATTAGGTTATTATTGAGGGTGAGGGTCAAAGTTAAGGAGTGGGCAAAGGTTTTGAGGAGTGGGACATTTTCTCTACTCTAAAGGGAAACATTTTTGGGGGTGTACTTTTTTCAAATACTCAGTAACCTGAGGGAAATCGATTCTCAAGGAGGAGGAGTTCGATTTCAGAGGGAGAGTTGCAAGGTGAAGGAAGAGGAGGGCATGAGCAACAATCAGAGACTAAGGAGGAGGTGACACAGGGCATTTGAGAGACAACGCAAAGGGAAGAGCATGGAGACAGCTCCATTGGAGACACAGTCCTGATGCAGGCTGATGCAGAGTGATGTAGAAGTGGGTGAAGGGTCTCTAGGATGTCAAAACTTCTCCAGGAGGAGGAGAAACTTTGTTTCAGGTGTTTTTGTCAGAAGTGTCTCAGTTTTTCTGTAGAATCATTCCTTGTAAAGTGATTGTTGCTGAAGATTAATAAATAAACCCTCATCTGCTACACCGGTTTTCCCACATTGTGTTTTTCTAGGGACAATTGTCCAAAAACAACTGTGTTGATATGATTGATTCTTGTGCTTGTATATCATTGTTATTTTCTCTATGTAATTATGTGATAATTGCAATAGAATTTATTTTAATGTTTACTGAAGGGTTTCGTAAATAACTTATTGTGAGAAACAAGTAGGTGAAATAAATCAGTTACTGTAGTAGAATTTAGTGTTGGAAATTTTCACATGGTATCAGAGCAGAGATCAAGCAATAGGATTGAAGAATATGCTATGAGTCAGGAGCAGAATGCCGGGGCATCAACTTAGAGGGACTCACGCAGATCTCCAGAGAAAGAAGAGAGCACGAAGACATGGATAAGATTATTCTATGTTAGCTTCCAAATTGGAAGAAGAAGTCGATTGCCTAGCAAGTTCTGCCTCCTCTGAGGTTTGGTATATAGATAATGGAGCTTCCTGGCATATGACAAGAATACGAGAAAGTTTTTTGAATTATCAGGAAGAAAGGATGAATTTCTAGATCACAATGGGAAATAAGGCAAAGTGTACCCCCATAGGAAGAGGTACTGTAGTCTTTCAAACAAAAATAGGGAATGGACTTCAAGCAACTAATGTGTTGCATGTGCCAGGATTGGGGATGCATTTACTCTCTGTATCTTAGCTTCAAAACATGGGCTATGATGTTTTCTTCATTAAGGCGAAAGTATATGTCAAACACCCGAGTTGGAAAAGGAAGGCCCAAATTGGAATCAGAAGTAACAGGCTGTATAGATTACATCTAGAATCTCCAATGGCATTGATAGGCAACAGTGGGGAAAAAGATTTGAATGAACTATGGCACAGGAAAATGGGACACTTACACCATGGGGCTCTAAGAATTCTTGGGAAAACAGTATCAGGAGTTCCAGAATTAAGTATCGAATGAAATGATGTATGCAGAGGATGTGCACTAGGCAAGTACGCCAAGGCAACATTTTCCAGAAACAACAATAGGGCTAAGAGTGTTCTGGGATTGATACGCTCAGATATCAGCGGACCCATGTCCACAAAAGCTCTTAGTGGTGCCGAATATTTTGTCACCTTTATTGATGATCGTTTCGGAAAGACTTGGATCTACTTTCTAAAAACCAAGGATGAGGTTTTGGTTGATTCAAAGAGTTCAAGGCTCTAGTTGAGAATTTGATAGGAAAGAAGATAAAGATATTGCGCTCAGACAATGGTGGAGAATACATCGACAAGGACTTCACTGATTTTTGCGCAAGGGAAGGCATATGAAGGGAGTGGACATCCCCCTATAAATCGGAGTAGAATGGAGTAGAAGAAAGGATGAAGAGAGTGGACATCCCCCTATAATCTAGAGCAGAATGGAGTAGCAGAAAGGAAGAACTGGACTATTGTTGAAGCAGCCATGGCAATGCTGTATGATCAAGATATGCCCAACTTTCTATGGGAAGAAGCAAGCAACACAATAGTGTATATCCAGAATAGGACTCCTCACAGGGCATTAGGTAAGATTACTCCAGAGAGTGTCTTCACCGATAAAAGGCGTGAGGTGAGTCATTTCAGGATTTTTGAGAGTTTGGCATACTTCCATGTTCTCGAAGAAAAAGGGAAGAAATTGGATCAGACCGCGGAGAAAGGATATGTTGTAGGATATAGCGAGAATGCTAAGGCATATAGAGTCTATCTTCCGGGGAATAGGAAGATCATAAATCGACGAGATGTAAAGTTCATGAAGGACAAAGCTTTCAGAAAATCCCGAGAAATACTTTCCGAAGAGCAGCCGAAGGATGATCCGTTGGTCCAACCACTTCCACTAGCAGAAACCAGTGCTAGTATTTCTCCTAAAGACAAAACTCCAGAGGTGGAGCCTCTGGAAGAGGAGGAGCAAATAGATATACCCACTACCAGTGGTAGAACGAGCCGGGAACTTCGACAGATACTACGAGATGTAGAGGATTTTGTCAGGGCGCCCGGGAATGAGAAAAGGGAGCATAGACAGCCAGACTGATACCAAGCCTTGGTGGTTCAAGTTGGAGAACCCTCCAGTTTTCAGGAGGCCGTTCAGCATCAAGTATGGGTAGATGCTATGGTGGAGGAATATAGTTCCATAATGGTCAATGATGTCTGGGAAGTGGTACCTAGGCCTCAGGACAGGTTAGTTTTAGGGTCGAGATTGCTGTACAAAGTCAAATACGCTACAAATGGCAATGTAGAAAAATACAAAGCCAATTTTGTGGCTAAGGGGTTTGCTCAAAAGGAAGGTATAGACTACAAAGAAACCTTCGCCCCAGTAGCCGGGTATACTTATATTAGATCCGTCATATCCCTTGCAGCTAGATGGGGTGGGAGATTCACTAGATGGATGTCAAGACGATGTTCTTGAATGGGGTGATAGAAGAAGAAGTATACATTGAACAACCAGAGGGTTTTGAAACACATGAGAAGAAATCTCATGTATGCAGATTGAAGAAAGCTCTATATGGGCTTAAACAGGCACCTAGAGCATGGTACAGTCGAATTGATGGCTACTTGCAGAAAATGGGATTCGTCAAGAGTGATGTAGATCCTAACCTCTACTATTTGGTTGTAGAGAATGAGCCTCTAATCTTGGTTTTATATGTGGATGATCTCTTTCTGACAGGATCATCCAGGCTCATCAAAGATTGCAAGAACTTGCCACAAAATTCGACATGAAGAATTTGGGACGGATGCATTATTTCCTGGGGTTGGAAGTTTGGCAACAGAAGGGTGAAATTTCCCTTGGGCAAGGGAGATATGCTACAAAGATTTTGAAAAGGTTCAAAATGCAGGACTGTAGACCTATGGCTACTCCAGTGATCACCAACTGGAAGAAGATTGATGCATCCGAAGATAAAGAAGTCGATCCCACCTTGTACAGGAAGCTCATAGGGTCCCTAATGTATCTGGTCAATACTAGGCCGGATATTTGTTACGCTGTCAACACCCCCAGTCAGTTCATGGTAGAACCAAAGTGGGTGCATTAGGCAACAACCAAGCATGTTCTCAGATATATACGAGGAACAATTGAGCATGGACTAATGTACACCCAAGGCAATGACATCAGGTTGAGTGGGTTCACTGATGCAGATTGGGCTGGAAGTTCAGTAGATTGGAAAAGTACCACTGGGTACTGTTTCAACATTGGATTAGGAATGACCTCCTGGTGTAGTAGGAAACATAAATCTGTGGCTCTGAGCTCAGCTGAAGCTGAATATATGGCAGCTAGCATAGCTTCGTGCGAAGCCTTATGGCTTAGGAAATTGCTTGTGAATCTATTCAGGAGAAAGATGGAAGTGACTAGTATTTTGTGTGATAATCAGAGTTGCATCAAGCTCTCTGAGAATCTAGCGTTTCATGATCGGTGCACATTGATATCAGGTGTCACTTTATCAGAGAATGTGTCTAACGAGGGGCAGTACAGTTGAGGTACACCCCAATAGGAGGATAGGTGGCAGACATTCTCACCAAGGCCCTAGGAAGAACAAAGTTTGTTTACTTCAAGGAGAAGATGGGGATGGTGAAGAGTCTGTTTCAGTAGCATAAGTGGATAGTATAAGGAGTTGAGCAGTGGCAGTGTTATGGGCAACATGATGCAACATATTCAGAGGGAGTTGCAGTAAAAATGTAGCAGTGACGGTTACAGTGTAATGGGCATCAGTACAGGTTGCAGCAGCGCAGTGGATGAGGGGAAGTTGGCCGAGCATCAACATAGCAAAGGACCGATGCCGTGGATCAGTGTGATGCTTTTGTTGGGAAGTATTGCTAGAGCACATTCCTCGCTAAGAGGGAGTGTTGATTTTGGGTAGCATCGGATGTGCTCTAGCTCTAAAATTTTGTGGAGGGGCTAGAACACATGAGATCTCCAAGACCCAGAAATTGTTTGGAGAAATTCCACCCGAATGAGGAGTTATTAAAATAATTAATATTTTTAATGGGTTCCTAAATCTAAACTTAGGAAAATAAAAATAGTAATGGTTATTAATAAAGATTCAGGTGAGAAGCTTCTAAGAGACGAGGATCAAGTCTATTTTAATCTTAGCCGTTGATTAGAGACTTAATCTCGGTCGTTGATGTTGAAGTTTCTAAGTTTACTTAATTTAGAAACCCTTCATGCACTTTTTTTGATTTATTCCTACCTGCTTGTTATTTTTTTTAAAAAGTTATTTACAAAGTAAATATTGAAAATAAACACCAGTGCATGTTCAACATATTACAGATTAGCAACTAAAAGAAACAAGAACAATCACACCACATGATACCATTATTTTTGGACCAATGTCCCCGGAAAAACCCAATGGGGGAAAATCGGTGTAGCTATCTGAGGGTTTTCTTATTAAGCAATATCAGAGTACAATCTGGGTGCCGAAACGGGCCTACCCAACAGAGAATTTCCTTAGCAGCTATACCTCAGTTTGAGAGAAATCTCCTAGCTAAAACCTTGGAAAATCCTTCCGGCAGCGTTTCAGCACAAAACTGCTCCTGCAACTCCAGCGTCTGCCCAATCTGGACTGCGTCAACACCTCTCTGTCTCACGTTGGCCCTGCGTCAACCTTTCTAGGCCTGTGTTAGCCCCAGGAGGCCCTGCGTCAGCTCTGGGAGCCTCTGCGTCAGTTGCACTGGCCCCTCTGGTGCTCTGCGTAGCACTTGGCTGCTTCTACATGGCCTTGCATGAGCCCTTGCTAGCTCTGCGTCACCCTCCTTGGCTGCTGCGCTGCTCTCTTGGCACAATCTACGCCTTCTCTATTTCTTTGTACTCAATGCCCCCCAACTGCTCTCTCGATCACTAATTCTATCTCTCTTAGCAAACCCCACTCTAGAGAATAGAATGACTGATCATCTAGTGTATTCTCCAAGTGACCCTCAATCCTCCTCTTATACTTTTCCTATTGACATATCAACAGCCGAGATTAAATCCCTAATCAATGGCTAAGATTAAATTTGGCTTGATCCATGTCTTTTGGACCACTCTAATAAAGATTCATATTAATACATATTAATATTTTATTTTCTCTAAGTTTAGACTTAGGGACTCCATTAAAAATATTAATTATTTTAATATCTCCTGATCTATTTAGAATCTACCCAAACTCTTTCTGGGTATTGGAGATCTCATGTGCCCCAACCTCTCCACCAAATTTCGTGGCTAGAGCACATTCGATGCTACCCCAAATCAATAGTTGATTCATTAACAGGAAAAGTATAAGAGAAGACTTGAGAGCCATTTGGAGATACATCGGGCAAATACTCAGTAACCCAAGGGGAATTGATTCTCAAGGAGGAGGAGTTCGATTTCAGATGGAGAGTTGCAGGATGAAGGAAGAGGAGGGCATGAGCAGCAGTCAGGGACTGAGGAGGTGACGTAGGGCATTCGAGAGACAACACAGAGGGAAGAGCAGGGAGACAACTCCAATGGAGATGTAGTCCTCACGTAGAGTGATGCAGAAGTGACGCAATAGTGGGTGAAGGGTCTCTAGGGTGTCAAAACTTCTCTAGGAGGAGGAGAAACTTTGTCTTAGGTGTTTCTCTCAGAAGTGTCTGAGCATTCTGTAAAATCATTCCTTGTAAAGCGATTGTTGCTAAAGATTAATAAATAAACCCTGATCTGCTGCATTGCTTTTCCCATATTGGGTTTTTTTGAGGGCAATTGTCCAGAAACAACTGTGTTGATGTGATTGATTCTTGTGCTTGTATATCACTGCTATTTTCTCTATGTAATTATGTGATAATTGTAGTAGAATTTATTTGAATGTTTACTGAAGGGTTTCATAAATAACTTATTGTGAGAAATAAATCACTTACTGCAGTAGAATTTCATGTTAGAAATTTTTAGTGTGTAGCCAACTGGGCAAGGTGGTCCAAGTGCATCATCATCATCGAACAAGTGGGACACAAGCAAGTAATAAGTGGTGTTGAGGATCCCATGGCGTGGCTATCTGCTCTCTACTATAGTGGAGGCCCATGGCTCTCAACGCTCACCCTATAAATGTCATTTACACGCTCTGGAGAGCTTGAATCCTGTATAGGGAGACCAAACCCCATGACGAAGACCCATCTGCAATCCTGTATAAGATCCAATGCGTCTCCTTGCCTTCAAGTACAACAATTCATTAGTGCAATTGAGCAAATGAGCTTACAAATCATGGAACCAAGTGGGCTCTTCATAGTGGCATGCCCTTCCATAATGGGCTTTAGAATGTACAAGTGTCCCTAGGATCAAAAAGTAGGTTAATCAAGGATCCTATTAGGTGGTTTCAACCTCTAAAGGAGTGATAGGTCCAAGGTACATCCGTCAAATAGCATGTGTCATGTGAAATAATGGTGGAACAAAGTGGGGTAATAGGGAAGGCTCCAAGCCACATGCCATGGTACAAGGGTAGCTATAATGAGGGAAGCCCACAATTGGGTGTATAGATGTAGGAGGGAGCAATCGTTGTACATGAGTTACCATGGCTTTAGTTTTTCCACCCTTGCTCATATGCCTTTTTCCTTTTATTGATTTTTTATTTATTTATTTATCTATTTATTTTTATCACTGCTCGAGGCTCCAGGGAATGAGAGCATGATGTGAATGATATAATAGTGAATACCCCCTTAAAGTTGGGTAGTCGCCCACTCGGGGTTGGGACAATCATGGGTTTCTTAATGATGTAGGGGGCTCATATAAGGGCCCTAAAAACCAGGGTGATGGCCATGATAAGGAGTAGAGTGTGAAAAATTGGAAAACCTTGAATCCTACTGCAACAACTGATTAAGTTTCTTCTATTTGTTAAATAAACTGAACAAATTATTTACTACATCCTACGTTAAATATCGAAACTAGTACACTGCAACCTTCACAAATATAATACTGGGGAAGAAAAATAATGTTGGAAGAATAGATGCGCACACACATAAATACACAGTTATTTTTGGACCAATGTCACTGGAAAAACCCAACTTGGGAAAACTGGTGCAACAACTGAGGGTTTTATTAATATGCGGTATTAAACCTAAGTACAAAACTATGGATGCTTAAATCTAGCAATCCATACAGAGAAATGACTGACATAAAGTCTAGTGAGAAACATCTCACTCCCACTGGTGATCTGACACTGACTTTGGCTCAAGATGAGGAGCTCTTAGCTACCTCTGCGCAGTCCCTGCGTCAGCCTACGCAGTGCTGCATCCCACAACTCAGACTAGCGTCGCTCTCGCTAACTGATCCACTGTTGTCTGGAAGATCGATTCTCCTGGCCTCCAGGCTCCCACTCCGGCTTCTGGCACTGAGTCACTGCTTCTCCCCAGCAAAATACAGATTCCCCTCTGAAGCATTGCTATGCTTCTTTGCTCTGCGCTGCCTCTCTGCTATGTACTCATCGGATTGTAAAATTTCCCTCTAGCCTTACTATCCCTGCCCCTCTCTCACTGCTTCGATCTCACTAGCTCTCTCTCTCCATCAACTCAACACTGCTACTCTGGAGTTCAATCTGCCAGTAAATTCGAATTGCTAGTGGCTCCAAGTGTGTTCTCCAACTCCCATTGAATTTCTTCTTATAATCTTTCGTTGAGACATCAACGACCAAGATTAAAACATAAACGATGGCTAAGATTAACTAGAACTCGATTCATGTCTTCTTATAGAGGATTCTCACCATGACTTAATTAATACGCTTTAATTAATCAGTTTTCCTAAGTTTAGACTTAGGAACCATTAAAAAAAGATAATTATTTTAATTAAGTCGTCTTTAGATGGAATTTCTAGAAACGATTTTTGGGTTTTGGAGAATACATGTATTCTAGCCTGTCCACCAAATTTCGTGGCTAGAACACAACCGATGCTACAAAACTAACATAGAGCTCATGTTTGGCTTTTGTCCACATGCTAAATTTTTATGTCCTGACTGTCTTTTGCATTTTATGGTACGTTTCTTCTTGTAAGTGGCAAAATTATGCTTTCAACTTTCTTTTTAGTTGCATCAACCTCTGGGGCATTGTTCGAGGCTCGACACAAAGTGTGGACAAGGGGAGGGGGAGTCCAACTCCTTGTGGACCCAATGGACAAATGTGGATCTGGATGGGAAATATGTGAAAATGGGTTATAATGAGCGAAGGGGAGTGATGGACGTGGTGTCGGGAAGCAGTACCACACAGCCAAAATCGAGGATTCCCATGTAGTGTTATTCCTAAAGCTAGTAGCCAATAAAGGAGATCCCACGGGACTAGAATACAAGGTTAACCATCAAGTTGGACGAAGGGACAAGAGTACAAACCAAGCACATTCTTTCCTCCGAATCCCCCCACTAATCCATGCCCATAAGTGTCCATGTTAAGTAAGAAAAAATACCCCACTACATAATGAAATCCATACCTTCGGGGTTGGAAGGCCCACCTTCAAACATACAATCATAATAGATGGGTGAGGGCACATAATGGCACACTCAGGTGGCAAAGATAATGGCACATCAAGCTATCTGGTGGCTGCAAGGGGCTGTTGGCTACCGACTGAAAACAATCTAGGAGGAAATTTCTCCTATGGGTGTCACCCACAAGTGGTGGGTAACAACCTTCATTGATGATTTCTCAAGGAAAACATGGTTATATCTCCTCAAGACCAAAGATGAGGTATTTGAAAAGTTTCAAGGATTCAAGAATGAAGTAGAGAATCTGACAAAAAGAAAGATCAAAACTCTGAGGTCCGACAATGGTGGAGAGTATACCTCCAAAGAACTTATAGTGTTTTGCAAGGAAGCAATGGTTAAGAGGAAACTATTTGTTCATTATAATCATGAACAGAATGGTGTCGCTGAAAGGAAGAATAGAACAATTGAAGAATGTGTCAGAGCCATGCTGCATAATCAAGATCCCCCTCTATTCTTATGGGGAGAAGCCTTTGTAACAACTGTCTACTTGCAGAACCGAAGTCGTCACAAGATTCTCCACAACATGACACTGAAAGAAGTATTTATAGGAAAGAAGCCAAGTGTGGATCATCTTCAAATATTTGGATATCCTATTTATATGCATATACCAAAGGACAAAAGAAAGTTGGATTCTACCAGTCTGAAGGGCATATTTGTGGGTCTAGTGCTTCATCTAAAGCTTACAAAATCTACATTAAAGAGGATCGTCATATTGAAGTAAGCCGTGATGTCATCTTTGATGAAAAATGTGGCTTACAAGAAATCAAAAGATGTTCCAGTTGACTTTGATGAAGAAGAGGTACCCTTTTTTGAGGATATCTCTAGGGACAACAATGGTCAAGATTCTACATCAAATCAAGAAGATGTTGAAGGACCTAGTGAACCTGTTCAGCAAGTTGTTGTTCCTGAAATCCGTAAGAGATTTGCTTGGTTGAGGACAACTCTACAAGAAGCAGGACATACAATAAAAGGAATAGCCAGAGAAAGTAAAAGACCTAAACGGTATTCTGGATATGCAACATATATAACAAAGCTCATTGAAGTTGAACCTTCCTCCTATGAAGATGCAACTAAACATCAAGAATGGAGGAATGTGATGCAGAAATAATATTAGACAATTATGAAGAATGATGTCTGGGAAATTGTTCCTAGATCAACTGACAAATCAATAGTCACTTCAAATTGAATATATAAAATAAAGCATGCTGCAGACGAGAGCATTAATAAATACAAGGTAAGATTTGTAGCAAGGGGCTTCTCACAGAAAGAAGGTATTGATTACAAAGAAACTTTTGCTCCTACAACTAGATATACTACAATTAGATCTCTTATCTCTTTGGCTGCTACCATGGGATGGAACATCCATCAAATGAATGTTAAGACAACTTTTCTAAATGGAACTATCGATGAAGAGGTTTACATTGAGCAGCCTCAAAGATTTGAAATTAATGAGAGGGACACTCATGTCTGTAGATTGAAGAAATCTCTATATGGCTTAAAGCAAGCACCTAGAGCTTGGTATGCGAGAATGGGTGCATACGTATTGAGACGTGGTTTTGCCAAGAGTTCTGCAGATCCTAACCTCTACATCAGGGTGATCTAGGATGAACCAGTCATCATACTATTGTATGTGGATGATCAATTTGTTATAGGTATAGAGCATCACATTCAGGAATGCAAGAAACCATTAGCAACGGAGTTTGATATGAAGGATCCGGGGATAATGCATTACTGCTTGGGACTAAAAGTTTGGCAGAAGCCAGGTGAAACATATCTTGGTCAAGGAAAATATGTGATCAAGATTTTACAAAAATTTAGCATGATGGATAACAAGCCTATGACGACTCCTATGATTACCAATCTGAAGAAGTTGATGAGTTCAGATTCTAGTCTGGTGGATCCTACTTGCTACAAACAATTGATTGGGTCCTTGATGTATCTAGTAAATACAAAACCTGACATTTGTTTTGCATTAAATGTCCTTAAGTCAATTTCAGATGGAGCCAAAGCAAGACCATTAGATTGCAACCAAACATATCCTAAGATATTTGTGTGGAACCGTATGTCACTGCCTTCTCTATAACAGTAATGAGATCCAAATCATGGGGTATACGTATTTTGATTGGGGTGGTGGTGAGAGAGATGGAAGAAGCACAATAGTTGGATGCTTCAGCTTAGGATCTTCCATAACCTCATGGATGAGTAGAAAGTAGGATACAATTGCTTTGAATAGTGTTGAAGTTGAGTATGTTGCTGCAAGTGAAGTTTGTCGAAAAGTTTTTTGGCTCAGGACGTTATTATCACATTTATTTGAAGGATTGCTTAGCCCTACATGTATACATTGCAACAATGAAAGCTACATACAATTGACAAAAAGTCTCGATGTTTCATGCTAGGATGAAGCATATAAATAATAAGTACCACTAAATCAGAAGCTTGGTACGGGATGGGTTTGTGGAGCTGCGTTATTTACCTACAGATGAACAAGTAGTAGTTATTTTGAGTCCTGACTAAAGTGCTACCGAACAAAAAGCTTTAGTATTTGAGAGACAAGCTTGGATTGGCAGACATCTCTTCCCTAATTGAGACGGAGTGATGTTGGATAGTTCTTCTTTTTATGTGTCATGCACTAGACCAGGACTAACAACCGTAAGTCTTAGTGAAGGCCATAAGGAAAGATTGGAGTCTGGAGGGTTGGATAAGCATTTGAGATTGGAACTTGTTATGGATTAAATAATCCAGGAAAGAAGTTGCATATCGATTCTCTTTAAGGATGAGGTAGGGTATCCAAGATAACAATAGTCGAAGAGGACCTATATTCTTTGAGGATTCAGGATTGGAAATCCAAGATAAGAATAGTCCTAAAAGGACATACCCAGTGAACATTCAGATGGGGTATGTACCTTAGAGGTAGTGTGGCAGCTCACGTAAAGCCTCCCAGCGTAATGCTCTTGAATGAAGTTGAGCTTGTCTAGTTAAGGCCTTCAATGACAATGTTGGTTATTGTTGATTTCTGGTAGCATCAATTTTGCTTTAAGCTTCAAAATTTGCAGGGAGGCTAGGACACATGTATTCTAGAATACCCATAAATCGTTTTGGGAAATTCCTCTCGGAGATAGTTTTATTAAAATAATTGATTATTTTTAATGGATGCCTAAGTCTAAACTTAGGAAATTAAAATAATTAAAGGGTATTAATAAAACTGGGTGTGAATCTTCTAGAAAAAGACGGAGATCGAGTCAATATGATCTGAGCCATTGATTAGAATTTAATCTGGGCCATTGGTTATTCAACGAGAAGATTATAAGGAGGACTTTGATGGGCATTTGGAAAATACACCAGGCCGATACTCAGCTACCCAAGTAGATCGATTTTCTCACTAGCTGAAGTTCGGCAAGAGGAAATCGAATTAGAGGGTGAGTTGCAAGTGAGAGAGAGAGAGTGTATCAACAACAATCAAGAGTGCAAGAAACGACAGGAAGAGGCAACACAGGAGAGGGATGCAGATCACCAACATAGAGGCAGTGACGTAGGGACAATGTAGTCACTGTGCAGAGGGTGTTGCAGTGTGTCTAGCGTGAGGGCAGCAGGTCCTCTCAGGTGTCTGAAATTCACTGTGGAGTGGAGAAATTTGTTTGTAAAATTTCTCTTAGTGATTCTTCTTCTATTCTACTATCCGTAGATTGTACATGAGATTTTGCTGAAGAATAATAAAAGAAACCCTCATCCGCTGCACCGGTTTTTCCACATTGGGTTTTTCCGGGGACAATTGTCCAAAAATAATTGTGTTAATTTGTTATTATTGTGCTAGTATCTTCCTTACATTTATTTTCCGCAGTAATTAATTTGTGAATACTGCAGTGTATGCTTTTCAATATTTTCCGTAGACAGATGCAAATAATTTGTTTCAATAAATTAACAAATAAAAGAAATATTATCAGTTGCTGCAGTAGGATTTAGAATTTCCAGATTTTCACAATTATGATAGATGCTTGACAAATGGCTTATCGATCTGACTCTTCTTATGAGAATGTTTCAAGATTGAGATTCCATGTACTTCATGATGGGATTATGAATATGTCCATAGTCAAGAGGGAGTTTTATAAATTGTAACTAGGTTTGGGCTTCATAATTACGCTTTTCTATAAACATGACATTGTATATTTTGTATAAAGAAAGAAAAAGAAAGAAAAATAATTTTATTTTATTCAAAGCATGGGTTTCATGCTCAAGTCTAGGTCAAAAGCATGTTCTTCGTGCTTATATGTCTTTCTAGGACACATAAAAAATTGTGTCATCTATTATAGTTCCATTTGGACTCTTCATAACAATGAAAAATATTTATTTTGAGTCAAGAAAAGCCAATTTATTCTCCAAGACCAAGCCAACCCAGTCAAGATGAAGTTGGCCTAAAGGAGGGCTATTCTACCCCTCAAGAAAGCTATAAATAGGAGCTTGACTCATTTGAAGCACCATCTCATCACAAGTTTGATCAGCAATAGCGAAGGATGAGAAAGAGCAAGGAGGACGAAGAAAAGAAGAAGTGAAGGTATCTTGCAGATTACCTTTTTCTGTCCACACGTGTGAAGCTGCAAGGTTGCAGGAGGCCGAAATTGTGAAGTGAAGTTGTAGCATCGAAGTTGAAGTTGCCTTGAAGAAGATCTTGCTGGTGAGCTGAATTCGTGCTTGGGAGGATTCTGGGCTTTGGTCTTTGGGTCTTGGAAGGCTCATTGTAAGAAGATTCTATAAGAAGAAAAGTTTTCTTTCTGGGTTTTCCCCTTGGAGGGGTTTTGCCCTAGTTTGGAGCCTACTTCTTGTGTACTTTGGCTCGTTGTGATCTTCATTGTTTTGTTAATTGCTCGATGAACAAGACATAATAAATAACAAAAGGCCAACAAATATCACAAGTAATTATCATGTTAAGAAAAATGATCTATAATCCACAAGTCTCTTGATTTTCCAACATCCTAGACAAATTCTCTTGACGACTAATGCAAAAATGCTACAGCACTTGAGTTGTTTCTTGAATATGCCAAGAAATTGATGGACACTTCCAGCCAATACAAGTTTCAATTAAAAAAATTATTTCACTTTCAGTGGGAGCCTCTGCTAATAGAATTGACCTCTGGAAAGAGCACTCAGCCTTTGCTAAGGAGATCGAACCCTTGGAAATTACCAAGAAAATTTCGTGGAACCCTCCTGAAAAATTCGGTCTATCAGTCTTGAATTTCAAGGCTAGCAAATGTCATTGATTTGTGGGAAAGAATTCAACACTCTTCAAGATAAAGCTCAACCGCTATTTTCTGATCTAAACCCTGCTTAAGACAACGATAAATGCATTTTATCTCCATCTTAGTGCATCAGATTTGAATGAATTTGGTGAAACAAGCTAAGCAAATAACCCCAATAGAACCAACTCGGTCTTTTAGGATAAATATAATTTTTCTTGCACGAGTCAACTTCTTATATCCTTGCATCAGAATTCTTGAGAAATTATCTCAGCCTTCTAATGGAATATCAATTTCAGTCCACGAACCTCCTTAGTAAAATAAGGTTCTTCAATATAGAAATGATTGACTGTAGATTGGATATTTATTCAAGGAAAATAAATTCGGCCCATTGTAATAAGAAGAATTTCAGCATCCTTTAATATCTGGAGCATAATCCAACTTGACCCTCTTGCTTGTAATTTGAAATAGATAGTCTTGTTCCTCCTTTCTTTCTGCTCAAACTTGGAGAAACTTGACCCCCTTGAAGATAAGGGTTTGTCTTCCTACAAATAACCAAGGTGCTAAATAATGTCTGCAAGAAAATCAATTAGATCTTCAAAGTAAACTCCTGGAAATAATCCAACTAGGGTGGCAAATTCGTCCATGAAAATCAGAGAAAAACTAGCTAGGTGGCAATGGAGTCCACCGAAAATATTGTGAGGATTTTGTCTGAATTCCTCGGTCTAAAACTCACTTGAGATTCTCTTCAATGGCAATGAGAAATGATAGGAT
This sequence comes from Pinus taeda, assembly GCA_000404065.3. Taxonomy (NCBI): domain Eukaryota; kingdom Viridiplantae; phylum Streptophyta; class Pinopsida; order Pinales; family Pinaceae; genus Pinus; species Pinus taeda. Next base: position 33,328 of record APFE030598226.1, read on the forward strand.
AGAATGCTTGAAATGATTTCCTCCCTTTTTATAAGGTTAGCCGGATTTTCTCCATCCTTCTAGATGTCTCCCTATTTTAATTTATAATGGATTAAGTCACTTATTTCCTGAATGACTTTTTACCCCTATTTATTTAATAATATTTTGCCACTTTTATTAATAATAATTCGTCTCTTTAATAATAATAATAATAATAATATGGCAAAACTCCTCAACAATTTTTCCCTCTTGCTAGCCTAATGGAGATGGTTAGGCAAGCAGGAATGTGTTAAAATTTGGCAGGTTAGGGATGAATTTCTCCTAGAAGAAATCATATCTTTCAGTTCTGTTTGAACCACCTTCAATAAAATTTCATTTTTGACAATTCTAATATGAATTTCCAAAAATAGTAAGTCACATCTCAATTTGGAAGTGACTTTCCAAAAATAGAAAGTAATGTCTAAATGATCAAGGATGATCTCGACATATGGAATCCACAATTAATATTTTTATCCATACTAGTATTACTATTATTATTATTATGATACTGTTATTTATAAAATTGTTTAAAGTCATTCACCTTTAATACATTAACAAAAACGAATTCTCTCATGGAATAAGTAAATTAAATTGAGAATCTCATACTTGGAAAATTGAACCTCTCTCTTGGAATAAAATAGGTACTCTACACTTAGGAGAATGCAACTCTCCCTCACTAATTCATTGTATGGCAAAAATGTAACTCTTGATTAAATGCACTTGTAACTTGCTCATTCAATTCTATTTGTACATCACCAAATATTCTTTCATGTCAAAGTGTAACTCTCTTTCTCCCTAATTCGAATTGTAACTCCTTAAGACAAGTGTACCTCTCTCTATATTCTTGGGATGAGTTACATTTCTCCTCAAGTAACTCCTCCATCATGGAATTTGATTTTCCTATTATTGGCTCAAAGCAAGTAGGAATGTATACAATCCACAACAAAATGGTGTCGCTGAGAGGAAGAATAGAACCATTATGGAATCAGTCAAAGCCATGTTGCATGATCAAAAGCTACCGAAGTTTTTGTGGGGAGAAGCTACGAATATTGTTTTTTATGTGTAAAAATGAACTCCTCATCAGGCCTTAGACAATAAGACTCCTGAAGAAGTCTTCATTGGTAAAAGACTTGAAGTGAGTCATTTGAGAATCTTTGGTTGTCTTGTGTACTTCCATGTGCCAGAAGAGAAAAGGAACAAACTAGAAGCTTCAGGTAAGAAAGGTATGTTTGTTTGTTATTGTGATAATTCAAAAGCTTATAGAATCTATGTACTTGGTGAAAGAACTATAGGGTTTAGCAGAGACATAACATTTTATGAAGATGCAACTCTTAGAATAGCAATAGACTCTCCTCCTCTTGCCATTGCTGAAAGACAAACTGTTAATGAAAAAGAGCCCGCATCTAAGTCTCAACTAGAACCCAAGAATGAGCTTGCTGATAATACGATGTGTTCCATGGATCCTCTAGATCCTCCACCTCATGATCCTCTTACCAGAGAGAGGCCATTATGGCTGCAAGATACCTTGCAAGACGCTGAATAACATGCTGCTCCAAGAGGAACGTTTAGATAAAGTAAGAATCCAAATCGGTTTTAACGGTATGTTGCTGCCATGAGCAACATCATTCAGGCAGAACCATGCACCTTTGAAGAAGCTGCAAAAGAACAAGTTTGGAAAGATGCCATGATTGAAGAATACGAGTCCATCATCTAGAATGATGTCTGGGAAGTGGTTCGTAGACCTCAAGGTAAATCTGTTGTCACTTCCAAATGGTTGTTTAAGATTAAATATGGTGCAAATCGTAGTATTGAAAAATAGAAGGCTAGATTTGTAGCTAGAGGTTTCTCTCAGAAAGAGGGAATAGATTATGATGAAATTTTTGCACCTATAGCTCGATATACTACTATACTACTATTTGATCTATTGTTGCCTTTTATATTATCTTTGTGAAATCAGTGCTTGTGTTGAGTGGCTGCAAAATCTATATGTTTCTGAGTTACCTAGGCCCTAAACTGATGGGTTTACTGCATCGAATATATCTCCTGTAATTTGTGAAGATCAACATGCTAGAATTTCCTCTCTCGAATGGACTCCTTTAACACTTCTATGTTCATGGATGGAAGAAATTGAGTTTAATCATGATTCAAAATGGAACATTTAAAAAGGAAAATCCAGTGTGTGTGTATATTTGCTTAATTGTTAGAGTAAATAACCAAGTTTGTGAGTAATGAGAAGCATTCTTGTTGTTATCAAAATGATATATAGAGCTAAATTTTGTTGAACATGGATGGGGTGCCAGAATTTTTGACAAAAGAAGTTCAAAGATTTATTAATGTCCTTGGGTGACCACAAAATTAGGTCATTGGGACTAAGAAAATACATCCGGTATAAATGCAAGATATGTGGGAGTGCAAATGTGACTCCATTGTGACTCCAAAGCTAATAACACTAAGATATGACTAAATTAGTGCCAACATGAAATACAAGTACAAATAGAGAATGTATAAAGTCAAATGAGATGACCAAAAATGAGAAATGTGAAGTATGTCTGTTGCTGGATTGTGCAACGCCATAAAAGGGAGTGGGGGTTGAAGATGAATTCAGTGGGATCAACTTCTCCTGAATCTGATGGCCGATAGTGAAGGGGGCGAGCAAGGCAATCTTTCCCTGTCTGGGTCCCCTAAAACCATCATGGAATCCAACTGCGTGACCCTAGGAGGAGTAGATGAGTTACTGCTACTAACATCTGAGGTCAAAGGGAAGAAGCTGCTAATAATTCTTTGTCTATTGTGTTGTGTCTGGGAGGAGGTCTCGTGGGCAAGAGGTGCCTTGCACTGTCTCTGTCTTGAGCCATTCCCTTCGACTCTTTAAGGGTAGGTCGACTGAAGCATGGTATGTCGTATGGTAGGTAGGTTTGTTGATTATTTTGATAATTGAAAAGCTTATAGAATTTATGTACCTGGTTAAAGAACTATAAAGTTTAGTAGAGACGTAACTTTTTATGAAGATGCAACTCTTAGAAAAGCAATAGACTCTCCTCCTCTTGCCGTTGCTAAAAGACAAGGTGTTAATGAAAAAGAGCATCTGAGTCTCAACTAGAACTTGAGAATGAGCTTGCTGATAATACAATGTGTTCCATGGATCTTCCACCTCATGATCCTCCTACCAGAAGAGACCATTATGGCTGCAAGATACCTTGCAAGATGCTGAATAACATGCTGCCTCAAGAGGAATTTTTAGATAAAGTAAGAATCCAAGTGAGTTTTAATGGTATGTTGTTGCCATGAGCAACATCATTCAGGCAGAACCATGCACCTTTGAAGACGCTGCAAAAGAACAAGTTTGGAAAGATGACATGATTGAAGAATACAAGTCCATCATCTAGAATGATGTCTGGGAAGTGGTTCCTAGACCTCAAGGTAAATCTGTTGTCACTTCCAAATGGTTGTTTAAGATTAAATATGGTGCAAATCGTAGTATTGAAAAATAGAAAGCTAGATTTGTAGCTAGAGGTTTCTCTCAGAAAGAGGGAATAGATTATAATGAGATTTTTGCACCTGTAGCTCCATATACTACTATTAGATTTGTTGTTGTCTTAACTGCTAGCTAGGGATGGATTGTTCACCAAATGTACGTGAAAATTGATTTCTTGTGTGGCTTCCACAAGGAAGACGTATTTGTGGAACAACCGAAGGCTTTGAAGAGGGAAACTCATGTATCCAGACTGAAGAAAGCCTTATATCGGTTGAAGCAAGCTCCAAAAGCTTGGTATGTTCGCATTGATAACTGCCTGATAAAGTTTGGTTTCATAAGAAGTGTAGACCCAAACCTCTATTTCAAGACAGTCCAAGGTATACCTTTGATTTTGGTATTATATGTTGATGAATTATTCTTGATAGGAGAACCTCTTATCCTCCAGTGTAAGAGGGAGTTAGCTTCTGAATTTGAAATGAAAGACCTTGATTTGATGCATTACTGTCTAGGTCTAGAAGTCTGACAAAGACTTGGTGAATTTATCTTTCTCAAGGAAAATATGTTGTTAAGCTTCTTTAAAGATTTGCTATGATAGAATGGAAGTCCATGCATACTCCTATGGAAATGAACTTTAAGAAATTATGTGGCAAAGCTACAGGACCTAGTTCGACAAATCCCACAGAGTATATACTATAGACAGTTCATTGGTGCGTTGATATTTTTGGTAAACACTAGGCCTGACATATGCTATGCTGTAAACACTTTAAGTCAACATATGATTGATGCCTTTCATGCCCACTGGATTGGTGCAAAACATGTACTCAAATACTTGCATGGAACTATCAATCTAGGATTGAAATACACTGGTAAAAATGTAAGACTTCATGGATATATCGATGCTGATTGGGCTAGTAACTCTATTGATAGAAAGAGTACTTTTGGGTGTTGCCTTAGCTTGGGATCTGCCATGATCTCTTGGATGAGCAGAAAGCAGAAGTTCGTTGATCTAAGTATAGCTGAAGCTGAGTACATTGTTGCTAGCATAGCTAGCTGTGTGGTAGTTTGGCTGAGAAATCTTTTTGGGGAACTATTTGAGCAAGTTCCAAACACAACAGTTATATATTGTGACAATAAGAGTGGGGTTCGTCTTGCAGAAAATCCTGTGTTTCATGATAACTCCAAGCATATTGAGATCAAGTATCACTATCTCCGGGATATGGTGTAGAGAGGAGCAGTGAGGCTCCATCACATCTCCACTAGTGATCAGATAGTTGACATTTTTACCAAGCCTTTACCGAAATGAAAGTTCTTGGTTTTTAGAGAGCAGCTTGGACTTATGGATGTGACCCTTCCAAGAAGCGCCGACAGCTGATTGAGAACATTGAGCTGCCTTTCTCCTTTGTCAGAGGTCACAGGATTAGGGAATGATGTTGGGAAGCTCTTGATGATTAGGGACCTCTTATGTAGTGTGTGCCACAAGAGTAGGCCTTAGTATGCATCCGACCCACAGTCTGGGATGTGGGAAGAGCCACCTATTTGGCCAATAGGTGTAGTGAGACTTGTCTAGGATGCAGCTGTTCCACTACTTGACGTTTAATGAAAATTGGTTGTGTTTGATTCTCGTCTGTGTGACTTGAGTCTTGTCCATGTGATGATCCTTTCCTTTCCAAATATGTGTCAAGTGGATGATTCTTCTTTAGATTGTGATTTCATTGTTACAAATATTATAGAGCATAGTTAAATTGAGGTGAATGAAAGAGATCAAAGGAAGCAGAGATCTTTGATGCAGAAAGAAATTCCTTCCTAGTTGAGAGGGAGTGTTAAAATTTGGTAGCTCAAGGATCAAATTCTCCTTGAAGAAATCATATCTTTTAGTTATGTTCGAACCACCTTCAATAAAATTTCATTTCTGACAATCTAATATGACTTTCCAAAAGTAGTAAGTTACATCTCAATTTGCAAGTGACTTTTGAAAAATAGAAAGTCATGTCTAAATGATCAAGGATGATTTCGACATATGGAATCCACTTTAAAATCAAATCAATCATGATTATACAAGTCAAGAATTAATATTTTTATCCTTACTAGTATTATTATTATTATGATATTGTTATTTATAAAATAGTCTAAGTCATTCACCTTTAATGGATTAACAAAAACAAATTCTGTCATAAAATAAGTAAATTAAATTGAGAATCTCTTACTTGGCAAATCAAACTCTCTCTTGGAATAACATAATAACTCCTCACTTAAGAGAATGGTAACTCTCCTTCACTAATTCAATGTATGGCAAAAATGTAACTCCTCATTAAATGCACTTGTAACTCCCTCATTCAATCCAATTTGTAACTCTCACCAAATATTCTCTCATGTTTAAGTGTGACTCTCTTTCTCTCTAATTCGAATTGTAACTCCTCAAGACAAGTGTACCTCTCTCTCTATTCTTGGGATTAATTACACTTCTCCTCAAGTAACTCCTCCCTCATGGAATTGATTATCTTATTTGGCTCAAGGCATGAATTCATTTTGTAACTCCTCTCTTTTCTCATCTATTTAAGCAAAAACAAGTGAGAGTTGAGAGTAGCATGTTCATTGTGAAGAAGGAGAGCAAGTGTTGAGTGTGTGCAAGGGAAGTGTGAGAACTAGTGAAGAGCAAGAGCAAGGAAAGAGTTGGAGCAAGTGTGAAGGGCATGATCTGATCAAGAGAAGGAGAAGATCTTCAAGCAAAGAGCAAGTGCACTTTAGCGGCAAATTGATTAGACATTGGTGACTTTATTCATTCTCATTCTCTCTCTCTCTATACTCTGCTGAACAATTGAAGAAATCTAATAGAAGAAAAATCATTTGGGTTTTCCCCCTTGAGGGGTTTTCATTTGGTCATTGGACCAAAATCTCAGTGTCTCATATTTGTGTTTGGCTGTTTTCGGATGATCCTTAAGTTTATGTTCTATCTACAATTGATGATCTAAAATGTTTTGAAGAAGAAATCTGCATTCTAAGTAATTGAAACAACCATAAAGCATTTAGTTTTCCGCAAAGTACATTCAATTTTTTGCAAAGTACATTCAACTTTTTGCAAAGAACATTTGGTGCCATTCAGTTTTTTGCGAAGTACATTCAATTTTCTGCAAAGCACATTAAGTTCCATTTAGTTTTCCGCAAAGTAAATTTAACTTTTTGCAAAGTACATTCAGTTCCATTCAGTTTTCTGCAAAGTACATTCGATTTTCTGCATAGAATTTTCAAGTTTCTGCAAAGAATTTTTAAATTTCTGCATAGAACTTTCAGATTTTAGCAGAGTTATATTTTTGGGCTTACAAAATTGGGGACATTACACTCGACCATCCAATGTGAATATTGAGACTCATATTACTAGATTCTTCCCATTGGCCTAAAATTTCAGGAGTGTCTTTGTTCTTTGTTGGTTGTATTAAGATCCTTGTGGTGCCACTCAACTCGTTCCTCTTAGCTTTGGACATTTCCTTGGCAACATCATCAAGCAATGTATCATTGATTTAATTGGTGATATCTTTCACTTGTTTCTTGGAGGGGAGCATTTGGTCAACCTGAGTAAATGACAACTGCTCTATTTTAGATTTAATGCTGGGAGATAAATGTTAACATGCTGAAGTCTTGTTCGGGTAAGTAGTGAGAAGTGAGAGGTAACTATTTTGCGAAATTCAATTAAGGTTTGTACTTGTTCCCTTCACCCTCTTGTGTTAGCAAAGCACAAATGCTCATAAGCACAAGTACAATAAAAACATAAGCATGTCATGAAGGCACTTCAACCCTTGTGGGGATGATAACCACAACCCTATTTTACTAATATGGTTAAGCATTGATTGACATCCTTTACTTTTATCTGTCTAGAGTAATCTTTTGCAATCTTAGAACTTATTATCACTGATTGTACTTCATAGTCCATTTGACCTACTCTTTTGGTCATTTGCGGATGGTAATAAATTATCTTATTTCATCTTTGTACATATGGCAATGTGTGGGAGGTTCACTTTCTATCTTGTAACACTTGTGGCCTTTGAATTTTATCATTTGTATGGAGCATGAACCTAATAAAGTGCGCCGTGTTCATTTTTGAAACAAGTATATTATAGAATCTATACAAGCTTGCTGTTATAACTTTTGCTTTTGTATTAAAATTTAATCCTAGAAGATTGGCTCTAAAGTTCATTGCATGTGCTAAAATGGCACCTGCTTGAAATTTGTGTTTTCCATTATTTCACACCTATGCTAAGAAAATGTACCTCTTCAACTGGAAGATGGTACGATCTCTAATTTGGGTTTGGACGTTGTTATATCTTATGCTAATTGATTCATACAATTGTTTTTTTGTCTATAAATTGTATGCCCTACCCTTTTGGTCATTTGTGGACAGTAATAAAATTATCTTATTTCATCTTTGTACATATGGCATAGATGTTCAATGTGTGGGAGGTTCACTTTCTGTCTGGTACCACTTGTGGCCTTTGAATTTTATCATTTGTATGGAGCATGAGCCTAATAAAATGTGCCGTGTTCATTTTTAAAACAAGTCTATTCTAGAACCTATAGAAGCCTGCATTTATAAATTTTGTTTTTGTATTAAATTTTAATCCTAGAGGATTGGCTCTAAATTTCATTGCATGTGCTAAAATGGAACCTGCTTGATATTTGTGTTTTCCATTATTTCACACCTATTCCAAGAAAATGTACCTCTTCAACTGGATCATGGTCCGACCTCTAAATTGGGTTTGGACATTGTTATATCTTATGCTAATTCATTTATGCATTTGGTTTTTTGTCTATGAATTGTATGCTCTTGCAATCTATTGATTATTTTTTATTTCTACATATTCATAAAACGTGATAACTTTTTTAAGATGTTTTCTTTGTGGCAACATCTAAAAATGGCTTTAAATATTTCAAGGGTCTTTTATAATTGTGTAATCTGCACATGATAAAATGATATGTAATCTGGCAGGTGAATATCACGGCAATAATCCAGAGATGTCAAAATTGTTACATAAAGCTGTTCGTGAGAAAAATGAAAACGCATTTTCAGTCTACCAACAACACCTTGCTAACCGGCCAGTAAATGTAAGCTGCTTATGGGCGCATTTTTCACTTGTGGCTACCCGTATATGAAAATATGTTTCTAATATCTAATAGTATGTGCTGTATTTGGACTCTGGAGAGAATTGTTTCCTTAAGGAAGACTATTCTATCTATATTTCAGAACTTTTACAGTGATTGATTATACTGCCTGAATGTTTCATTTCTGCAGGTCCTTCGTGACCTCCTAGAATTTGCAAGTGATCGGCCTTCTATTCCTGTTGGGAAGGTCGAACCAGCTTCAGAAATTGTGCAGCGCTTTTGCACTGGGGGCATGTCACTTGGTGCTATTTCAAGGGAAACACATGAATCGATTGCCGTGGCAATGAACAGAATAGGAGGAAAATCAAATTCAGGGGAAGGTGGTGAGGTTAGTTGATATTTTTCCTCTTTTAACATTTTTTTTGCAAATCTTGTAATGCAGGTAGTTAGAATATGAATCTCAGTGTTCAGCTACAGCTTTTAATACCCTTTTTTTGAGAAATATATCTCATAAAATCTCTTTGGCTAAGTTTTTATACCATGGGGTGTATCTATGATGTCAAAGTCACCAAGGACTTGCATCTCACCTCATCTGCTCCCACTCAGGTGGTTTTGAACCCACATCTGTGTTGAATTTGCAACTATGGTTGGTCTTCATAATGTATATTTGGTCCCTTGATGTATTTGTGTTTATCATTGTAAAACATATTTATAAATGTTAGGAGTCAAAAGAAAATTTATTTTGAATCAAAGTCCCATTGCAACCTTTTAAAGATGAAAATTTGAATATTTAAAATGTAATTTTTTGCTCCAAAAGTCGTCAAGTCGGCCTCCTTCCAAGTCAAGTTGGCCCTGGCTAAAGACACCCATTGATGATTGGACCTAAACAGATCACTATATAAAGGCAGTTCGACCTCCTCCACTTGGGATTGGATTTCACTCACAGAAGATAGTTTCTAGGAAGCCAGTGAAGGACAAGGACGGAATAGGAAGAACAGAAGGATGAAATCTCGCTCCTCTCTCTCTCTCTTGCAACTCACACATGTGGATTGGTTTCTCTCTTTGTGGTTCACGTTTTTCTGGGCATTTTGTTGCAAAGAGCCGAAATTTTCTGGGTAACTGGGCAGTTGCTGCAGGGTTGAAATTTCTGGGGTGACTGGATATTGCAGGAGGGCCAAAATTCTGGGTCAGACAGGCAGAGCGAATTGCTGGATATAATTGGGTGACTTGACTTGGAGGGGAAGACCAGGTTTGACCATAGGTCTAGGTGTGTCTCTCATTGAACAAGAATAATTTCTCTATTGAAAAGGGTTGCTGGGTTTTTACACTTGGTGGGTTTTCCCAGGGTAAATCTTGTTTCCTTTTTGTTATTGTGATCTTTACTGTTCTATTGTTCTTTATGGTTGAATTTCTGAACTATAATTGCTGAATGATATATTGGAATAAGTTAAAAAGAAGATCTATATCAAAAGTAATAATCAGAATTTCCGAAATATTGTGCTAATCTCATTTGCACTAAGAAAATCGACACTGCATTAATACAAGCCCAATCACCTCATTGCTTGCCACAAGACTGCTCCCATGATAACCATTTTTAGGACATTCATATAGAATTCTCTAATAATTTCTACTTTACATGCTTATGGTTAGTAAATTAAAATGAGTATATTCTAATATTAATGTTGGGAGTCATATCTGTGAAGGATCCTGTGCGTTGGAGACCTCTATCAGATGTAGTTGATGGATATTCATCAACATTTCCACACCTTAAAGGTCTTCGAAATGGTGACACTGCCACTAGTGCAATTAAACAGGTTGGTGATCTTTCAGGAGACAATGTGTTTCTTTTCATCTGTAATATTCTTTCATGGTGCCACCTCTTATAGATATCAATCAGTTTTCTAATTATTGAATGTTAAGTATTAGTTATTATTAAGAAAAAGAGAAGATAGACAAACATATCATTAGAATTCATCTTACATAGCTTTTCATTTCTGTACTATCAAACAAGAGATCTGTTTTATCTAATTAGTTCTTTCTGATATATGTGGGTTGTGATGACAATAAACACATATTGAAATCACACAAATCATTTTTGCTGACTTTATTCCTTTTCAACTCATAAGCATAAAGTGAGCCTCAGATACATGTAAGTAAATATTTAATTATTACAGGACTTGAAACTAAGTTTGATTTTGGCTTCTGGTTATCAGGTTGCTTCAGGTCGGTTTGGTGTTACTCCAACATTTCTAGTTAATGCAGATCAGTTGGAGATCAAAATTGCACAAGGAGCAAAGCCAGGCGAAGGAGGGCAACTGCCTGGAAAAAAAGTCAGCCCTTACATAGCAAGATTGCGTAACTCTAAACCTGGTGTACCTCTGATATCACCTCCTCCACATCATGATATCTACTCTATTGAGGACCTTGCACAATTGATTTTTGACCTTCACCAGGTATATTTATGGTTTTGACTCTTGAGATGTATGTTATCATCACTTCAGGTTGTCAATGTGATTAAGTATTTACTTCATAATATATATATATATATATATATATATATATAATATATATATATATATATATATATATATATATATATATCTGTGTGTGTGTGGTTCCTTCCGTTAATTAGTCTTTAAATATGGTTTTTTTGAAGTGTGTAAGATCGTGAATGTCATTGATGTATCTACTTGTTTATTCCTTTTTTGTATAGCTGTTGATGACTTGGTATTTGGTTGTTAGGTCAATCCAATGGCAAAGGTTTCTGTCAAGCTTGTAGCAGAGGCTGGAATTGGAACTGTTGCCTCTGGAGTTGCAAAAGGCAATGCTGATATAATACAGGTGATATTACAATTTATTCTCAGTTTGATTTTATCATTAATAGTTACTCGTTATTTTATAACAACTGAAGAGTTTAATCAGATGCCCAGAAGAATTACAAGATCCTCAGCTATATTTGTAAGGATGAGATCTCTGAAGAATAGAGATTGCATGAGTAGAATCCCTCTGAAATTCAAAATTTCCAATCTTTTCACAGGGCTTACTATTCCTGACAACAGTTTCATGGCACAATTACCCAACTTCTATGTGCATGAAACCAAAGAGAAAAGCGGGAGCTTACTACCATTGAGACATAACATAGTGGCACAATATCATCTGTTCTTCTGCCTATTGATCATTCACATTGGATTCTCTTTAAATAGAGGATTTTCCATCTTTGTTCCTTGATTCAGAATCAATACTGGTTTTTCATGTCTATTCATATGCTGAAGGATACTTTTCTTCTCTTTTCTCCTAGTTCTTTGCAGATCCAGGAGATAGCTTTCATTGCCTACCTGCTTTTTCTTTTGCACCAGCCTCATATGCCTGAGATACCATGCCCATTGCTTTATTCCTTGGTGATTCATCTCCTTCATTTATTCAGGCTTCCTGTCCCCTTATTTTCAGATCTGGAATCTGTATTATTGCCTAAATCTAGCCATTCATTGGATAAAACATTGAGTGCTTTAGCAGAGAAAATTAATCCTGCTTCTGTTGATTTTCCCCAACAATTCAATCTTCTCTCCAGAATCTCTATCCTTCAAAGGGACTGTTGGCCTATTTCCCTGGTGGATTGAGGGTTTTGTAATATGCCTGATTCCAGTGTTCCATGGGGAGGCGTCCCCTCACCTGGGAATCACGATTCCTTGCTCCCTTGTGCTCCAGGAATGTGGGGTCGTCTGGGGTCATTTTCTGACGCTCCTAAAAACAGGATATGCATGGAAACTCCAAAGGGGGTCGTTTCCTCCCAAAAAAAGGAAACGTTTCCTTCGTTTCCCAAAAAATCAAGGTCAAATAATTTTAAAGTCAAATTTTAATAATTTTAATGGCTTCTCATACAAGTTTACAACTGCTTTCCTGACTGAACATGCTTGTAATCATCCTTCCCTTTACAATTATCATTTCATTTACAAGAATATTCAGAATTTCTATTAGAGATTTCAAGGTAAGGAGTAGGTGGTGGTGTAGCACTGTAGACATATGCATTAATACTTGATTCCACAGTTGGAATTTTTCTAGATGCAGGAATATATGGACCTCTGAAAATGGATGAACTAAGTTCACTCCTAGGAGCCTCAACTGGTGTATACTCTGGAGCAAACATCAACATAGCTTCAGCTTTTGGAAGCGAGTCAACTTCTCCACTTGAAGGACCTGAAGACTGACTGCCTGCTTGTGATGTTCTGGAATCTTTCTGTGCCTCTTTGTGGCCAGCAACATCTTCCTTGACTGATACTGGCTGCTCACTAAAATCGCACAAAGATGAAAAATCCACAACAAGAACAAACATTTGATCTGATCCATCAAGCCCTCTGGCATCTGGACTACTCAGCCCATCTCCGCATTCACCAAGAGGAAATAAAAAAGCCTGAGACAAACATGGCTTATTTCCTTCTTATATCTCAGACAATATCACAAAAGTATTTTTATTTTACTATTTTTGTCAGGTCCCTTGTGTTAAAGACCCCGACGTCCCCGAACGTTTCCTATAAGTTGGTGGGGAGCTTTTGCATAGGCCACTCCTGCGTATCCCCGCTCTTCCATCCCCATGTCCTGGAAACTTGGTGGAACATTGCCTGATTCCCAATTTTCTGGAGGGGGCATATATCGAAACTAAAGGATTTCTTACAACAGGTCAACTTGAAATCATATTTACTACCCTTTTTTGATGGCTTCCATCTTAATTATTTAATGTTAATATGAACTATGTTAAGATAAGTTGTCTGACATAGGGACATGGGACACACAAAAATGAGTGTCTGACATGACGACCACATAAACAGGGCATGGAGGACATGGTCTATATATATCTATTTTGCTGGAAATGTGGCCTCCCTGCATACTATTTGCAATTTTGCATATCCATATTGAAATGTTGAAATGCATTTTAGTTTGTATAAAACATGTTTCACATTTGGGAAACATGTTTCAACATCTGTACAATGCGTTTTTAAATGAGATTTGTTGAATTTTCCCTTGATTCAATTGTTGGGAAGAAAACATCCCGAAGAGATCTATGGTGGGACCTTTCTTACAAAGTGAGTTGCACTCCCTCAATGGTCAACAAAATACATGAGGTGATCTAGTTCTATCCTCTCTGCTTGTCATTCAATCTCCAGGAAAAGGTTTGTTATAATCACAATCTTGTGGGTACAGGAAAATTCTATCTTAACTGAATCGATTCAAAAGATAAAGTTGTTACGCATCTTCTATAAGTTTAATAGGATTTCAATTCAAATCATGTGCAAGGATTTAGTAAATTTCATATATTGCCTGAGAGGGTTTTCCTTAACAAAGAAGATTTCAAGAAATAGGGGAACAGGTAAAATGGCTATACAGAGATTCAAATCACTTCTAGTGTTGAGAAACCAAGTGCAATGTATTCTAACACTTAATTCCTCTTCTTGATAATTACTTGTGAGGATTAGATGTTTTATTATTTCTTATATCTTCTTCATCAAGCAATTATACATTAGTTCAATCCTTCAAGGAAATTGAGATCACAATGCACAAGAGACAAGACACAATTTTACCCTGGGAAAACCCACAATGGAAAAAACCTAGCAATCCTTTCCTTATAGAGTCAGATCAAAATGAGAGATATCCAAGTCAAGAACCAATACCAAACTGCCACCAAGATACCAAATCAAACCCTTCCCCAAGTCACCTCCAGAAGTCAAAGTCAATGCTGGTCAAACTTGCTTCAAATCTGGTTAGACTCAAAATTTCAGACTTGCAACTAGGGCTGAATTTTGGCCTGCAACTGACCTCAGAATTTTGGCCTCTTTCACAGAAAAACAGGCCTCCCACACATGCGAACTGTAGCAAATCAAGGATTTGGTCAACGAGGGAATATTCTTCTTTGTTTTGACTTGCCTTCTCTCTCCTTTGACTTGGATTCTTCTTCCTTCACTTGGCTGCAGAAGATACTTGTTTTTGTGATGAGTGAATGAGCTCCAAGTAGGTTGAATAGGTCTCCAATAGATAGTTGTCCAAGAGGGTTGATGTTACGAATAAAATATATATAAATAATATAAATATAAATAAAGAGGATAATTGTAATAATGATTAGTTAATTAGTGATTAGTACTGAGAGACATGTCTAAATGGGACATGGCATTCCATGAAGAGGCACTGCCTAGTATATAAGCAGACCCCACTCTCATTTGTAACATCATTCTTATTCATACTTTCTAATTATATTATATATTCTTGTATTTCAGTGGAGATCTTTATATTCCAAATCTTATGGATTATTGAACATGAAGAATGAACTTTGTTTGCTTCATTTGGTATCAGAGTTGTTCGATCCTCTGGCCGCTCAGCGGCTGCACAGAGCCAGTCCGATTTGGCCTTTGGCCATCAAACATTAATCAAGTTCATTGCCGAGCGATTGAGGCTTTTAGCCACACAACTAATTGGAGGTTCTCCATTTCGCTGTTAGGCCTTTGGCCATAAATAAAATTAAAAAATAAATAAAAAAAGGAAAGAAAAGAAAAAGATAGAGTTAAATTTTTTTGATAAAAAAATTATTAAAAAAAAGGTAAAAAAATATTATAGAAAAAAAGATATATACTTATCAAATAAAAATGAGATTTAAAAAAATAATATAGAAAAAACAATATATTGAATAAAAAAATAACAAATAACAAAAAAGGTTTATAAAAGAACAAAGTATATAATTTTTTTTTTACATAAAAATATAATTAAAAAAAAGAAGGGCAAAACAAAAAAATAGCAGCTTGCTGAAACCTCCACCTCCACTGCTAGACGAAACCACAACGGCTATCCCCATTCCGCTGAATTCAACCAACAACCATCATAAATTGTGATTCTGGAATTATTGCTGTGAAACTGCAAATTACAACAACCATATACTATATGTGGTTCAATGTTTCCTGCACTTGCTACTTTCTAAGAGAAGAAAGAAGATGTGGTGGTAGAGTAGAAAATTGTTTCCTCATGTGATTTTCTGGTTATATCTATAAGATCTCCTGCAATCACAGGTTACAACATTCTTCAATCCGTACAATCATCAACTGCCAAATTTGTTGATGTATTGTACGGTAAACCGCTGTTTCAACAGTCTCCTATCCACAGGAATGGGTGCATACGAATAGGTGGTTCTTTTGAAGAGAATCTTTTATTATATTCCCAATTCATATTTAATTAAAGGCATAGCATAAAAACCATAAAGTTTTTGTTATAACAATTAGAATATTGCAATATCCCAAATATTATAAAGGGAAAATAATACTAAGTGGTAAATTAAAAAGGTTAAGAGTATATGTATTATTTATAAAAGTTAAAGGGAGAACCATATTATCATATTATTATATCACCCAAGGGGAAAAGGGAAAAAGAGTAATTACAAAGTTGTTATTATATCCCCAGGTAATTACAAGTTGATTATTTAGTTAGTGAACTTTTAGTTGCTAAGGTGATATATTATTAAAATAAGAAAGAAAAAAAAGGTATTATTAAAAAGAAAGGAAAAAAAAGAGGGATATATAGGAAATAGGATTATTGAACGAAGAAGTTTTGAAATGGAAAAGAATGTTGAAGTAAGAAGAGCGAAGGGAAATTCCAAGTCAAAAAAACATAAAAGGAGAATTAGTAAAGGATTCAATACTAGTTGATGGAATAATGTTTTGAAGGTTTAGTAAAGAGAAATAATATTTTATTATAAAGGAGGGGTTACTTTTAAAAACCTAAGATCATCCCAAATAAGCAAAATGGAGCCTAATATGGAAATGAAGGTTGGAAGATTTCCAGAAACTAAATATAACTATGTTTCAGTCTATGTTACTTGGGAGCGGGAGCGGAAGCGGGGAGCGGGAGCGGGAGCGACCATTTTCAGAAGCTCCCGGTTTGGGAGCGAATCCGGGAGCGATTTTTTAAAAATATATATATTTT